>JARRAA010004236.1:0-14774 GCA_030557295.1 Ecitodaemon sp. MM-2014
CTTGCCAAGACCGCGTCCTTAAGAACGGACCTAATGCGTCGGCGCAGCTAACAACCTGTTCTACAGCCACACCCCGGCAGTAGGGAGACTAGTGCGCGCGTCCTTGCCAAGGCCGTGTCCTTACGAATGGACCTAATGCGTCTGCGCAGCTTACAACCTGTTTTCCAGTCATAACCCGGCAGTAGAGAGGCTAGTGCGCGCGTCCTTGCCAAGGCCGTGTCCTTACGAACGGACCTAATGCGTCTGCACAGCTAACAACCTGTTTTACAGCCATAAGCCGGCGTTAAGGAGGCTAGTAGCGGCGTCCTTGCCAAGGCCATGTCCTTACGAACGGACCTAATGCGTCTGCGCAGCTTACGTGTTTTACAGCCACACCCCAAATTTACCTTCGTATCCATCTTATATTTGATGTGGGTCTACGGAGCACAAAATCAGTTAGTCTCAATTCAATTACCCCATTTTTTATCGTAGCGGATAGGAGTTTAAATCAGTACGGTCAGTCAAACCTGTTATGATTATCGTAACGTCTGTGACGCCACTTAGAATATGTGCGGCGAGACTGCACTTGTAGAATCGGGGCTTGCAAGGGATTTCCCGGGATATCCCTATTGTAGGGAACATTTTCTTATTATCTTATTAATATGTTTATATTTAAATTTTTAAACAAGCCTTAACACACTAAACGATACGAAATATATCGACCTGCTGTCTCAGACGGACGAATAATTTTCACCACCTTAAATTAAAAACAACATTTACTAAAAAGAAACTTCTCAAAAAACAAAAAAAAAAAGTAAATATTACCTGCCCTCTCTTCAAACCAAAATATCTTGCAACTGGATCACCTGCCTGGATTCTCATCAACATGTTCTCCTTCAATTTGCTATTTGCAATTTAAGGAAAATTATCCAATACGCCTGAGCAAGAAAAATGCATACAAAAATCAAATCTATAAAAGGATACTATCTTGCTAGCAACTCTTGCTTTTCTTCCGGGGTCATGACAACATGTTCAGGCACAAGTTCATGCTCAGTTATGTTAATCAACAGCTCACTCTCGAGAAACTGCTCCAAAATATACTTTGGAGCCATGTCCACCAAACTCTGTTTTGCTGATGGTGTCATGCCAGTTTGCACCACTATAATGGCTCTGTGAATGTTCTCCACTTGCATTCTTTGACAGTAGGTTTTGATGGTCTTTATTCCAATTTTAGGATCATCAGGGAAGAAGACAAACATTTGATCTGTCGGATCGTCATTGTGAGCTACTAGTACAATGAGATCGTTTCTGGACGGTCGCTTTTCACTAAAATTTAATGTATCAATTAATTTTATGTTATCATGATTAACTTCAATAGTTTTGGGACTTTAATTACCTTGGTTTGTCACCAAACGTTTCTTTGAACTGTTCCAGCGTTTGATCCAATTCTTCTTGCGTCACGAGATATCCGCGATCGTGACATAACTAGAATTGTTTGTCGAAGCAAGATTTTCATAGAGATTTCATAGTAATATGAATAGATTTAAAGGTTTAACGAGAAACGGTAGATTTAAGCGAGTTGTTGCGATGGTTTCGAGGTTAACTCACCTGCATTACTGTTTTGCGAATCCTCCACAGTTTATATGTCTCCGCTTCATCATCCATTATGAAAATCAATTGATTTGTCTAGTTTTAGCCGAGAGTTGGTAGTGTAAACAAATAAATTTGCGAAAATAATCGCGTTTTCGGTAAAGCGTGCTTACCTCGCGCGCGGCAAGAACAAATGAATCAAATGTTGTTTGGTGGGGGAGCAGTGCAGCCAACTTAAATCACTACAAGTTTAAATTTAAAGTAATCAACATTTGCTTATAAATTTACAAGATATTATCTAATAATAATTTCGTAAAATATGGCAAAGTTTAAATAATAAATCGAAAAATGTATTGTATTTAATTTTTATATGTATGTTGGGTTGCCTTTGGTTGCGCACGGCGCACACCTGCAAACAAAACATAATCGACACAACCGCAGTAAAATGCAAAATAAAACCAACAATCAACATTTTTGTAAATAAATAATATTAATTAAATTAAGTAAGTAACCATTTTAATTTATTGATTTAATTTTATATGTTTATTAAGTTGCCTACGATTAGCAGCACTGCTTCATGGTGACATTTCAATCACAAACAAAGCACGATCGACGCAATCGCGAAAAAGCCGAAATTCAAGCGCAACGACGATGCAAAAGTATGAAAAACTCGAAAAGATCGGCGAGGGCACGTACGGCACCGTGTTCAAAGCGAAAAATCGCGAGTCGCACGAAATCGTCGCGCTCAAGCGCGTCCGCCTGGACGACGACGACGAGGGCGTCCCGTCCTCGGCGCTGCGAGAAATTTGCCTCTTGAAAGAATTGAAACACAAGAACATCGTTCGCCTCTACGACGTGCTGCACAGCGACAAGAAACTCACGCTCGTTTTCGAGCATTGCGATCAAGATCTCAAGAAATATTTCGACAGTCTGAACGGAGACATCGATCCTGATGTGGTGAAATCTTTCATGTACCAATTGCTCAGGGGTTTAGCGTTTTGCCATAGTCACAACGTCCTGCACAGAGACTTGAAGCCCCAAAATTTATTGATCAATAAAAACGGCGAGCTGAAATTAGCTGACTTCGGCTTGGCAAGGGCGTTTGGCATTCCCGTAAAGTGTTACTCTGCAGAAGTTGTCACTTTGTGGTACAGGCCCCCAGATGTTTTGTTTGGGGCGAAATTATACACGACGTCTATTGACATGTGGAGTGCAGGATGTATTTTTGCCGAGTTAGCCAATGCAGGTAAATATTGAGCGATTGTTATAAATCCAGTGAATGTTTATTAAAAGTTTGTGATTTTTGTCAGGACGTCCATTATTCCCTGGCTCGGATGTAGACGATCAGCTGCGTCGCATTTTCAAGCTGCTCGGCACGCCGACCGAAGACACCTGGGCCGGAATGTCGGCGCTTCCCGACTACAAGCCGTTCCCCTTCTATCAGCCGAACATGAGCTGGTCGCAAGTCGTGCCGAAGCTGGGCAACCGCGGTCGAGACCTGCTCCAGCGCCTGCTGATCTGCAATCCCACCCAGCGGATGTCCGCCGACGATGCCATGCTGCACGCGTATTTCAGCGACCTGAACAGCGCCGTGAAGAACGACCGATGCTGAGGTCGGATGCATTCCAACGACTTAGAAAGTCGCCCTAGGGTTAACAAAATAAGGCAATCACCTGAATCTCATTTTACGCGCTTTGTTACGTGGACCGATATTGCTCGTTGTCAGAGATATTATGATTGCTATTATTTGCAACACCAACTGAAAGTCCAAGATATTAATTTTAGGTATTTAACTAACTCGTTTTAATGGATTTACTTAATTAACTTTCTATATAATGATCAGGAACCTGTGAATCTAGTCCATGATTTAATCTTATATAATAAAAATGTAGAAAGAAAATGCAAGTCTCCCTAAAACTCCGAAACGGGTGAAGCTGTTTGAACGCTGTTTTCGCCCAAATGTTCGGTCTATTGCAGAAAATGTTTACCCACGGAAAAAACATTGCAAAGCGCAAATTTGACAAGCGGGAATGCCCGTAAGGCATGAGAAACATACACCCACCTAGCAGAACAATCCTTCAAATCGCCCACAAACACAGACGCGAATTTTATAATCACAAGGCGGGTAAGCCAAGAACAAGTTGATTATCGTACTGATTTTATTAATCATATAATTCAGGGAGGAGTGGCGTCAAGAACACCTCGATTTTGTCCTTGTCTGGTAAGTTTGGTTCATTTGCTCTATATCTTCTTCATTCCTTCAAGTCATTACAAGTAAACTGGAAGGTTCTCTCAAATATCAAACCTCCGAAGTAGTTGTTTCTAAAGAGATGTCTAAGAGTGTGATGGTGAGACCTAAAACCTTAGGCATTTGAGTATTGCACCGTGAGTTATGTCGATATGAACTTTGATACTTAAATACATACATAATGAGGTTGCCGAGGTTACTCGGGGGCATATGTTGTGAACACGAAGGATATCAATGATAAAATCATACATTTATTTCACCCTCTTTATTTAAACAACGCGACAGACGAGAAAATGCTATTATATCTGAACTTACCTGCTTTTTCCGCAATTCAACACCAGATGTTGGCACTAATGACCTGCAAAGAGAAATTAGAATTAATGACAAATACTAAGCGTTTAAACCGCCTATGTTTTAAACATAGTCAGTATCCTTTTGGCTAGAAACATTGTAGAATGCATTCGGCAAATTACTTCAATATAACAGTTTATCATCAATTCTAACAAATTTTCAAATAAAAGAAAAAAACAAATTACCTTGGAAAACTAATGGGAAATGCGACCGAAGGCGGATACAAGAAAATCTGGAATTACAAAAAAGAAGGTTCAAAATCTTTAGAAAAATGACTAATTGAAAGTAGTCATTTTGAATGGTGTCAGTATCCTTTTGGCTAGAAACATTGTTAAATGCACTCGGCAATTCACTTCAATAAATTATTTTTTTCATCAGGAAAGAAGCAGACGTTTAAATTGTTTAACATCCTTTTTAGATTAAACAACATTGCTGATAAACTTTTAAGCAAGAAGGAAGATAGAAAATTACCTTGCACTTGTACACGAATGGCAAAGTCGTCAATCGCCAGAATGAAACCTGGAAATTAAGAAAAAGCGTTAAAAATCAACGTGAATGTGATTAATTAGAAGACGTTTTAGGTAGTGTCAGTATCCTTTTGGCTAGAAACATTGTGAAATGCTCTCGGCAATTCACTTCAATGATTTATTTTTTCATCAGGAATGAAAGAGAAGTAGTAAGAAATGATATCAGTAGTTACCTTACGGTTATTTCTAGCAGTATTTTCACAAACACGTTTCACAGCTAACAAATCTGAAAATAAACATCATAATTAGCAACTCAATTATATTAGAGTATATTAAAATGATTGTAGTCGTGAAAATGATCAGTATCCTTTTGGCAAACAACATTGTGGAATTTATTTTAAATTCAACTTCAATTTAATAGAATTTTCATCACTACGAATCTAAAGTTGTTTAAATTGATAGTAAAACTTACATAAGAATGTAAACACTGCTAAAAAAGCCACGCAGGAAATAGCCAATGCAAAAACGAACCTGAAATTAAACAACTTTAATGTAATTACGAAGTTGAGAAAAGATGCATAAGCAATATTGGTTGGAAACATCAGTCCTGTTGAGCTTTAAGTTACCATCAAAGATATTTATGGCTTATGATACAGTTATCATCATTGCATGACATAACTGGCAGATTTGTATATAAAGTACTCACCACGAAATCTGAAAGCTGAACGTCCCTATCAAATTGACTTGTTACTTCCCGAGAAACCTGTAACAACACGCTCATGATAAAATCGAAAGGTATGAAGGAAATTAATTTTAAAATGATGCAAAGAGCTTCAGTCCTGTTGAGCTTTAAGTTACCATCAAAGTGCTTTCTGGCTTAATTATTATATCATCATTTTGAACACATTTACGTCGGCAAAAGATTTCCGGAGGGTTTTTTTTTCGAAATACCCGTGCTATCCGTAAACCAGGGTATGTTTGTGAACTTATTAAATCAAAATCTATCACTCACCAAGATGGTTTCAGCAAAGATCGCTTATTCCTTCAGCTTCAGGTACAATTTCAGATCTGTAACAAAAACATGAGGATGTCACTACAAAAAAAGTTTTCAAATCTTCTTTACTTTATTTAAGATAACACTTTTTAATAAATTGAAATATTGTCTTCAAGCTGAGAGATTGCATCACACATGAATAGCCTAATGCAAGGATCATGTTGAACGTACAATATTCGAGTGTTATCTTCTTGCATAAACCATTTCAAGACTTAACAAGCTGTTGAACTCGGTACGCGTAACGATTAATACAATCGGAAGAATGAATCAAATTCGTCTAGGCTACTTACACGTTGACGTTTTCGACGAATGTCTCTGTGTAGTTTAATTGCAGCTCGAGAAGACCTGTAACAAGAACAGGAGGGTGTAACTAAAATAAATAATGTTCATCATGAATAAGACTACTAAATTACTAAATTTTCTAATAAATGAATATGTCTTCAAGCTAGGAAATCGCATCAAACACGAAAGTCTGATGCAAGGCAAATGTTGAACGTACAATATTCGAGTCTTATCTTCTTGCATAAGCCATTTTCAAACTTAACAAGCTGTTAAACTCGGTGCGCGTAACGAATAATTACGAAAAGAGTAAAAACTTCGCCAAGTCACTTACACGAACTTCGCCCATGGGACCGCCGTCGTCGGAGTAGGTGGTGATGATGACGACGTTTTCGACGACACGCTGGAAAGTCTGGTGCAACTCTTCGGAGTCCAATTGCAACTCGAGAAGAGCGCGGTCCATCTTGTTCATGAACAAGATCGGCTTGATACGCTCGGCGATGGCCTGACGCAAGACGGTTTCGGTCTGTACGCACACACCTGAACGGAAACATCAACAATTAGACGGCGAACACGTTAAAACCAAGAAATACAAATGTTTTTCAAGGAAAATATGTAGCGATTGTGCCGTAGCAAAATGCCCCAAACGGACATAAAGATAGAGGTCCTGTGGCAGCGTTTAAACACAATCGTGAACATAATCTTCTTCCATTAACGCACTGCCTTTCTGTCCCAGCAAACGATCAGTACGATAAAATCACACCGGACGCTTACTATAGAAAAACTCAAATGTGCTGGAAGGTGTTCCGAGCATTACGAACGCAAATTGTGTAATTACCGGAAACGCAATCAACGACGACCAGAGCACCGTCAGTGACACGGAGAGCGGCGGTCACCTCGGAGGAGAAATCGACGTGCCCGTAATTTATTTTCAATCTCTCGAACTTTGTGCAGATCCTAACACCCTGACGTTTACATTTGGTCCAAGTATTGGTTAAGGTCGGGGAGACCTTCTTTGAGACCCTTTCGCTTATGGGTATCCTGCAAAGAAAGAATAAATGAAGTCACCAACGTATCGACAATGATTAGCAAGTCGCCGATGGTGCTGAACGAAATGTATGTCTCCCTATTCAGGCAAAAGAGAGAAACTCCAAGGCCGAAACTTAAAAGACGGTTGCTCTGCCATGAATTGCGAACGACAATTGCACGTTTAAAGTCAATTACCGCTGTTTGTTTATGGCGATGCGCACGCATCGCGCAAATTATGATAAAAAGGGCACGCACCTGCACAATTTGGTATGGCTTGGTGCCGGCTTCCGTGGGGTTACCGGGCAGGACTTGCCAGTGATCGAACACGGACTGTGGGGAGCCTTGACAACGAACTGGGGGATGTCGGTAACCTGTTGTTCCTCGAAGACGTGTCCGCGAAGCCTGTTCCACACACCAACGGCAACTTCGGAACACTACGAAGAAGAAACGAACGAAAATTAATACTCAAGAACAAATGCATGGCGCTACGTGAGATTGTTTCTGATCGTCCTTTGGTTATCGTTCATGGAAGAAAACGTAACCATACACATGAAAAGAATTTAATGTTCCCACTACGAGCACACCTTGCTCACTCTAGGACGCGGGCATGGCCGGCTTAGTTGTGTGGGGTATGAATTATACAAGGACGAAGGTGGGGTAATAATAAATACCTGAATTTCGCACTGGTCGACGGACTCCATGAGCCTGGGCTGCGCGGCGATCCAGTCAATCAAATTAATCAAGAAACCCTCGACATCCTTCTCGCGCTGATCCGGGTTGGTGATGAACACCAAATCCTTATCTTCCAGCTGGAAGTGCATGGAGACAGCACTGCAAACAATCAACGAATTAGATCCACGTAACCAGACACTTAAAGATAATCAAATCAGCGGCAAGGATTATCAGTTGGCCGTTCTTATATCGTCAATTATATTCAGAACAGGTCTGTGAAAGAACACTCATCATTTGAACCAACGGATAAATTTCAAATCAAAGTCGTAACTCACCTCAACTAAATAATCGGCCAAATCCAGCTCGAAGTCCCTCCGATCGGCGTGCTCCAGGGGCACAAAAGTGCTTAATAAATTTGCAATCGAGTATAAGAATAAACAATAAAAATGCGAAATTTATTGCCTTAAAAACAAATTAACATATCGCCACTTCAAATTTCCAAAACGTGCTTGTTAAATAAATTAAAAGTAACTTGGGTTTTCATGTTTATATTAAAGTTCAATTTTTCTTTTAACTTATTTCACCCTCTCTCCTCTCTCAATCAATATTTTGTGCTAGGCTTAAATAAGTTGAATAGATAAAAATATAAATTCATTCTATTCACTGGAAATCAATTTTTACTTCATTTACCCTTGCGTATAAACCGCCATCCCGTCTGTGGTTGCATCGTTGAGTTCAGAGTTAAATTAATAAAAAAAATTGCGGTACGTTCAGCCTGTACAGAGCGTGCGATTTTGTTCTGCGTTCCGAATGTGTCGCTGAGGTGTTCGACGATACTTTTCGGCCGTTATTTCATCGAGTTTCGTAATTTATTTTCAATCTCTCGAACTTTGTACAGATCCTAACACCCTGACGTTTACATTTTGTCCAAGTATTGGGTAAGGTCGGGGAGACCTTCTTTGAGACCCTTTCGTTTACGGGTATCCTGCAAAGAAAGAACAAATGAAGTCACCAACGTATCGACAACGATCAGCAAGTCGCCGATGGTGCGGAACGACATGTACGTCTCCCTATTCAGGCGGAAGAGATAAACTCCAAGGCCGAAACTTAAAAGACGGTTGCTCTGCCACGAAATGCGAACGACAATTGCACGTTTAAAGTCAATTACCGCTGTTTGTTCATGGCGATGCGCACGCATTGCGCAAATTATGATAAAAAGGGCACGCACCTGCACAATTTGGTATGGCTTCGTGCCGGCTTCCATGGGGTTACCGGGCAGGACCTGCCAGTGATCGAACACGCACTGCGGGAAAGCCTGACCGCCAGTGTTGGAGCGGAGGTCGGCGGTGAAGCCGAACGATTCGTTTACGGGCAGGTAAGCCTTGACAACGAACATGGGGGTGCCGGTGACCTGTTGTTCCTCGAAGACGTGTCCACGACGCCTGTTCAACACACCGTAGATACCGCCAACGGCAACTTCGGGGCACTGCGAAGAAAACGAACGAAAATTAACACTCGATAACAACGGCATGGCGCAATGTCGGGATATTGTTTCTGATCGTCCTTTGGTTATCGCTCATGGAAGAAAACGTAACCATACACATGAAAAGAATTTAATGTTCCCACTACGAGCACACCTTGCCCACTCTAGGACGCGCGCATGGCCGGCTTAGTTGTGTGGGGTATGAATTATACAAGGACGAAGGTGGGGTAGTGATAAATACCTGAATTTCGCACTGATAGACGGGCTCCATGAGCCTGGGCTGCGCGGTGATCAAGCAAGCGTACAGGCAACGACGGGTGGTCGGAATGATCTGTCCGCCGCCGCGATGGATAGCGTCAGCGTGCAGGGTGACGTCGTAGATGTTGAAGCGCACCGCGCGCAGGTTCTCCTCGGAGAGCACGCCCTCCTTGGAGGCCCACTGGAAGCCGGCGACGACGGAGTCCTTGATCTCGTTGAGGTACTGCACGCCCTTGGTGCAATCGACGATGATGTTGGGGCCGGTGCCGTCCGGACCGAAGCACCAGATCTTGCGCGCCTCGGTGATGTCGTAGTCGTACTTGTCGCACAGGTAGCGCGCGCGCACCTTGAAGTCGTCGCGCGGGTTGACGTCGCCGTTGTCGATGTCCTCGGCGAGGCCGTCGGGCATGGGGCACGCCTTCATGAACAGCCTGTTGTGCTTGTTGGGCGACTTGGACAGGCACATCTGGTCGGACTCCTCGCTGACGGTCTCGCGGTACGAGACGACCGGGTCGGACTTCTTGATCGGAATGCAGGCGTGATCCTCCTCCAGATCCTTGAGGCAAATCTCCAAGTGCAGCTCGCCGGCGCCGGCGATGATGTGCTCGCCGGACTCCTCGATGATGCACTGCACCATGGGATCGGACTTGGCCAGGCGCTTGAGGCCCTCGACCAGCTTGGGCAGGTCGGCGGGGTTCTTCGGCTCGACGGCGACGCGCACGACGGGCGACACGGAGAACTTCATCACCTTCATGTTGTGGGCGTCCTTGAAGGTGGAGATGGTGCCGGTCTTGACCAGGAACTGATCGACGCCGACGAGACCGCAGATGTTGCCGCACGGCACGTCCTCGATGGCCTCGACGTAGCGTCCCATCATGAGGATGGTGCGCTGGATGGCCTTCTCGTAGAGGTCCTCCTTCTTGCCGGGCACGTAGTTGGGGCCCATGATGCGAGCCTTCTGGCCGGTGGCGACCTTGCCGGAGAAGACGCGGCCGAACGCGTAGAACCTGCCCTTGTCGGAGGTCGGCACCATCTTGGAGACGTACATCATGAGCGGGGCGTTCGGGTCGCAGTTCTTGACGCCGATGGCGGCCTCGTCGTCGTGCGGGCCTTCGTACAGCATCTCCATACGGTACTTCTGCGCGACGACCGGCGACGGCAGGTGGATGGCGATCATCTGAAGCAGAGCTTCGCCGGCCGGCAGCCAGGTCCTCATCACGACCTTCAGCAGCGGCTTGCCGTCCTTGTCCTTGTCCTCGTGTTTCAAAGCGATGCCCAATTTAGGCAACAACGCCTCGTACTCTTCCTTCCTGCGAATCGAGTCACATCAATCAGTAACATTTTCAAAACGGGCCGAAAACGAGCGTGTATCATAGCACGTCAGTTGGCCGTTCTTGTGTCATCAAAATAAGTCAGAACAGGTCTGTGAAATGAACAAATCATCACGAAAATCGAAAGACGAAGAGGACGAGTCTAGAAATGCGCCGCGCACCTGTAGTTCATGATGGAATCGAACACCTTGTAGATGGGGTCCAAGATGTACATGCAGAAGGAGCGCTTGTTGTCGTCGTCCTTCTGCTTGGCCCACTTCTTGGTCTTGGGGTTGAAGAAGCTCTCGCCCCAGAGACGGTTCATCAGCTTGACGACGTCGATCTTGAACTTCTCGGCGTACATCTCGGCGAACTGTTTCAGGGTGAAGGCCCAGCCGTGGAGACCGGAGCCGAAACCGACGGAGCCCTTGCTGGGGTCAACCTGTTGGACGCAAGCAGACGATGAGTAATTTGGCCTTCGTAGTCGGAAGAAAGGAAGAAACAATTTTCTAATAAATGAATGTCTTCAAGCTAGGAAATCGCATCGAACACGAAAGTCTGATGCAAGGCAAATGTCGAACGTATAATATTCGAGCCTCATCTTCTCGCATAAGCCATTTTAGGACTTAACAAGCTGTTAAACTCGGTGTGCGTAACGAATAATGAGTAAAAGAGTAAAATTCGCCAAGTCACTTACACGAACTTCGCCCATGGGACCGCTGTCGTCGGAGTAGGTGGCGATGATGACGTTGACGTTTTCGACGATACGCTGGAAAGTCTGGTACAACTCCTCGGAGTCCAACTGCAGCTCGAGAAGAGCGCGGTCCATCTTGTTCATGAACAAGATCGGCTTGATACGCTCGGCGATGGCCTGACGCAAGACGGTTTCGGTCTGTACGCACACACCTGAACGGAAACATCGACAATTAGACGTCACGTTAAGACCAAGAAATTCAAATGTTTTTCGAGGGAAATATGTAGCGATTGTGCCGTAGCAAAATGCCCCAAACGGACATAAAGATAGAGGTCCTGTGGCAGCGTTTGAACACAATCGTGAACATAATCTTCTTCCATTCACGCACTGCCTTTCTGTCCCAGCAAACGATCAGTACGATAAAATCACACTGGACGCTTGCTATAGAAAAACTCAAATGTGCTGGAAGGCGTTCCGAGTATTACGAACGCAAATTGTGTAATTACCGGAAACGCAATCAACGACGACCAGAGCACCGTCGGTGACACGGAGGGCGGCGGTCACCTCGGAGGAGAAATCGACGTGCCCGGGGGAGTCAATCAGGTTGATCAAGAAACCCTTGACGTCCTTCTCGCGCTGATCCGGGTTGGTGATGAACACCAAATCCTTATCTTCCAGCTCGAAGTACATGGAGATAGCGCTGCAAACAATCAACAAGTTAGATTCACGCAACCAGACACTTCAAGATAATCAAAACAGCGGCGAGGATTATCAGCTGGCCGTTCTTATATCGTCAATTATATTCAGAACAGGTCTGTGAAAGAACAATCATCATTTGAATGCAAAAAAAAATGTTGTCGTCTCACATAGACATCGAAATTGTTGTGGAAACTTACGTGGACTTGATGGTGATACATCTTTCCTGTTCATCTTTGCGTGTGTCGGTGAAACGGGTCTCGCCGGCTTTGGCACCAGCGATGATACCGGCCTTCGAGACGAGCGAGTCGGTCAGGGTGGATTTGCCGTGATCGACGTGAGCGATGACGGACATGTTGCGGATGTTCCGCTTCTTGTCCATCATGGCACGAATTTCGTCAACGGTGAAGTTAACCTGCATCACGGAAAAGTTCGTTAGACATGTTCGTGCGTCGAAAATTCGGTAACATATTGAACACGTGTTTCGTCTTTCGAAAAACGCTGCGAGTGCATTCCGTCCGCGTGTACACGTATCTCCACCGTCTCGTCCCAATCCGTCGAGTGCGAACTCACCATATTTATTCACGTTTTCGGAAAAGTCCGCGCACAAAAATTAAGAAAGCCAACAAAATCGCGAATTCTCCGCGCGTCAGGAAACGGAGTGACGTTCGCGACCGCCACGGAGCGCCTCGATTCCGTCAACAATAGCGCGACCATACTTCCGAGCAACGAGTTTCGCATTCTTGTGCAACACGACGAAACGCGTCGATTTTCGGCGAAAGCGCCGGCCATCCGTCGGAAATACGCGCTCGGAACAACGCGCGCGAACGCGGCGATGCCGCTCGTCGCGTCGATGAGTCGAAAGGATACTTGCCATTTTGGATGTTCCTTGATTCGTTGAGCACAGTCGAAAACACGAACGCCAGTTATGGCGCACAGCCCGTGAAAAGGCAGAGGCGAGCGAGAGCGCTTGCCACGAAGTGGACTAGCTGGCTGAGGTCGCCACCGTCGGGCGCGCGTCGGCCAATGAGCGTTGCCGGTGCGACGATGTGGATCTGCGGAATCGTCGTGCGCGTTAGAGTGGGAAGCGAGACAAATCTCTTCGAACTTTCTATGCTTTCGGCCGCGGCCGATCGCAAAGAAAGCGGTTTTTATTTAGAACGAGAAGGCGTAGGGAACTTACAGTACGGACGGATCGTCTCAAAAGAGGGCTCGAAAATGTCCGGGAGGCCTTTTATACTCCGCTTTTCGGATTTTACCGACGGGGGTTCGTAGGTACGCATGTGCAGTACACGCAAGCGAAACGTGGTGTAATATGTTACAATATCAAATTATTTAAAAGTGCACATCGGAAAACTATTTATATTTCATGTCACCATGTTACATAATACTAGGAAATACACAAAGAGTCTGTTTCTGTTTACCATTGTTTCGGACAAGGCTTGGATGTTAAAAAAATTACACAAATTGATAACTTATTAAACAATTACCTATTAAGTTCAATTTGTCTCGTGGGCAGATGCAAGAAACAATAGGTTTGAGCTAATTCACGATCAGTTTCTCTCTAATATCGTATAGGCATAGAATTGCAGTGATTTCACAAGTTTTACGTGTAGTTCTAGATCAGGGTTGGCGACGTGATTTTAAGTGGCCCACACGTCACACACAGATAGTTTTTTTTTTGCAAAAATTTCTTCAATTTTGACCCACAGGAGTCCAAAGGTTCGCCAACCCTGTTCTATATTGTCTTTTTATGTATTTTAAGGTCTCGTAGGATCCACTATTCCTAAAAATATAATTCCAGGAATGTCTGCATCATCATCAACGTTTCCAAATTGGAAGGTTATAATGACTGCTAGAAGGAAATGTAACAATAAGAAATATTGACTTTCGAGTAGTATTATAGTATATGAACCATCTAAAATTACACCTCTGGTCAACTTGTGGAATGCTTACTGATATCAGAAAGTATTAATACGCAAAGGATGATCCAAGAAGCGTTTCGTTCTCGGATGAATTTGAGTGTGGACATGCCAAAGCATGGAGCTGGTTCGACTGATGACGGTAATAGGGCCAGGCGATTCTTTAGGGAGTACAAGTTATCTTCTGAGATAACAGGCCCGGATGAAATATTGTTGAAACAGTGTTCCCAGATATTGAGAGTCCAATCAATAAACGAACCTTCAAAGATCTTTGCGAGAACACCGCAAATCGATTCGCAAATCTGTATGGTTGGTACCATATGCCTGCTACAATGCATAAGGTCCTAATTCATGGGGCGGAAGTTATTTCCAACTTCTCGATTCCCATTGGCAAATTATCAGAAGAGGCACAGGAATCAAAGAATAAAGATTTACGGCGATTTAAAACGGATCATACCCTAATCGGTTACTTCTCAGCTCGGATCCTTATCATTCCAAATTTTGTTCCTCCCAGGATTCGCACTTTTCCGAAATTGATGACGATTCGCGAGAGTTACTAATTCTAGAATGACCATGGACATTTTGTTTGCTTTTTAAATACATTTTAGTACTAGTTATTATCGAATATTTTACTATTTATTTATCACTAATTCATTGGTTATAAATAGGCAGAATTCACGTTATTGATTATCTTCATTGGACTATCTTTCTTATTTGTAATTATATGAAAGTCTCCATTACG
>JARRAA010004255.1:0-10046 GCA_030557295.1 Ecitodaemon sp. MM-2014
GCGATGTCCAGGAGCCCTTTAATCGAACGAGAGAGGTCACGACGTGTGCGAAACGCGCGCGGGGGCGTGCGGAATATATTAAGGTTTTAATTGCGCGCGGCGGGGAATTTTATCGCGTTCCGCTTTAATTCGGGCCGAATTTAAAGAACCCGCGCGGCGGGCCGGCGATGATTGCGCAGATAACGGACTGCCTCCTCGGGCCTCGGCGCCGCCTGAAAATGTCAGCGAGTGTCCGCACCAACTGCTACGTTTTATCGGGCAATAATAAAATGATAATTAATAACATGCGCGGCGAGCGCCGGCTCTGCGTCCTAAGTCAATTCCAAGCGCGCGCGCGCCGCCGCCGCGCGTGGCGTGTGATTGCGTGTGTGGCTTCCCGTTTCCGACCTGGGGGTGGCGGGCGGAGGTCAACATCGGCATGGCGGCGGCGCAGCCAGGCTATTGACATACCGAGGCAATTCCAGCATCATCATTAGTTAATTAAGCTAATTGATGACTGCGGAACGTCGCTTCGCGTCCAATCACCATTTTCCCGGGCATTTTAGAAAGCGGCCAGGCTTGCTTAGCCTATTTGGAACCACCGCCGCGCACCTATTCGAAAAGCATGTCTCAGCTGCTCCAGGAAAAACGTCGATCGTTCAGTTCGACAAGTCTTTCGGTGTTCCTTGACGATCGTTTACAAGCATTCATGCCGCGCGTAAATGACGCAATAAAACCGACTTGTTATTATAACGACCCCGCCTGCGCTGATGACAGTTGCCACAAGAAGTGTCGCGCTCGGTAAAAAGCCGCTTTCCATCGTGACGCAAGAGTCGGAGGTGATTTTCGGCGCACCTGTAATAATTCTCTTTATACAAGCCCACTTGTTATAAAGACCATGTCGGTAGCACCCTTTTCGGCTTAACTAGCTGTAACTACCTGCCCAAAGCGCTCGCGCTTAGCTAGACGCTGATGATAATGACCATATGCAGCTGCCGGCTCGACCGGCGCACTCGAGAGCAGCCAAGATGGCGTTGGCAAGGATCGCCGTTTCGCGCTTCAAGGTTGCGCGTCGAGTGGCTTAAATCGCACCCGGGGTACCCTTCAATGCCGGCGTAATAACAGTCTGGTTCGCACATGTTCCAGGAGTGTATTTATACGCGTAAAAAACGAATTGATGGTAGCCCGCTCGTGTCTGGCAACGATCAAAAGACTCAAACCCATCAATTGCGCTTTTTGCATCGTTTCACCTTGTTTGCAATTTCGAGCGTCTTGGGGAGCGCTCCGAATTCTCAGCTTTCGAATGTCAGTTACGTCTTTTAATCCAGAAACAGCGCATTTAATGCGACGCAGGTTAAATGCGTCCGGTCTTTTCGATATGGTTATTATTTAGGTGAAAGCCCGATAGTTATTCAAATTGCGCATGTCCGTTTCGTTCGCTTTAACTCGCCGCCGCCGAATTAATTTCCGTTAATTTCGCACGCGATTAAACTTCGCCAGCGCCAAAAATTACAATGATTAAAGGCTGGCTGCAATTATCTAATTTCAGCTCCGACATGACAAGCGAAATTACCATCCGCGCGCTTTTCCGAAAGTTCGCCGAAGCGGGCTCGTCTAACAGTCTAGACACGTCCGAGCTCGAAAACTCCCGGCTTAGAAGGTGAAACAAGTCGGGGCCAATGAGCGCAATTCGAAACGAAAATTATTATTTGTTGCTCATTCGAACCGACGTTTTCGCTCGTTGGCGCTGTAAATTCGAGAACATTGGAAGCGATCGGAGGCGGTTTCGAGGCGGATTCGAGGAAATATAAATTTCAAGAGGCTGTAATTAACGATCGCATCGTTTCGTCGTTTGCGCCCGACGAAAGGGCGGCGAGCGGCAGCCGGCAAATAAAAACAAAGCGCGGCGGCGCGCGCTCGTATCATTTCTGGATAGATCGCACCTTGATGCTGCGCGTGGCTCACGCCTCGAGAGCGCGAGCGTTATCCGCGCGTTATGTAAGAAATCTGACAAATTAAATTAAGATTAACGGGCGCGGCGTTCTTGATGAATTACGGCGGAGATTATACGGCAACAGCGGGCGAGGGAAGCGATGGATGAGGAATCCTGGGCGAACGTTTAAAAATCGGGCGCGCGCGCGCGCGCGCGTCCTGCAATCATTTCTGCAATCTCGACACCGCAGTGTGATTATTATGTGCATTGCCGATGGAGCGTAATCTTCGAGAACAAATTGCACCTTCATAGCACCAGGAAGCGCCGAGAAGAAAAAAGGAAATCGCCGCGCGCATTTACGTGTGCGCATTGTTCGCGACTCTCCGCGGGTAATTTATTGCGTTTCATCAGTCACTAACAATGCTCGCGCGCAATTAATTAACTTCGCCGAAGCGCAAGCAGTGGCGCGATGCAGTCGGCCCGCTTCGCACTTTTGCTCTTTGTCCCGCGCTGCAAGCCGATTGCAATTTGTTCGCTTTCGTTCGCCTTTCCGAATGTGTGTCAGCGCCGCATTAAACAAATGCGCACTAATTATAAACAATTAACACGCGCGCGGACAATCGCAATGATGAATCGCTTCCCGGCTGCATTAGCGACTGCCAGCGTCGCCGGCGCAATATTGCTGTAATAAATTGCGAATTCATTTTTCAACAAGTAATTATTGCAGTCGCATATAATTTGTTGTTAATAATGCGCCGGCAATTGATTGCGGAGGCGGATGGATTTCAATATTTAATTGGAACAAATTCAAATTTGGCGCATTGGGTCGATTGCGTTCATATTTCACCGCTAAATTAGTTTATTTTAATTTCACCTAGTTTGTCTGCCTTTATTCCGCGCGTGTCGGGCGTTCTCGTTTAAACGCTTTCATTAAACTACAATTTCGCTAATTTCTAATTTATGTCGTGCGCCTGTCATGCGTATTTAACGTAGAAATTACAATCGCGGCAGGTTTAATTAAATTCGGGAGTTAATATTAAACGTTCCGTGTGAATCTGTTTTAGCGAATGCGTTGATCTGCGCGTGCTTGCATTTTTTGCGAAACGGTCGGTACGTGTGCTCACTCAAGAAAGGCATTTGCGAAAATTAAATGTAACGAGCGTTCGAGGAGGATTGGTTCCCGGGAGGGCGGCTGGCTGCGCTTCGCATGACGTCCGCGGATAACGTCAAAGGCGAAGGTTATAATCAGGCGCGGTGCCGGCCGAAAGTCGATAATTGCGAATTGAAATTTTCGGCAGGTACGCGCAGGGTCGGGCGGGGGGTCACGGGGCGGAACGCCGGCCTCGCTTCGCAGGCGCGAACATTCGAACACCCATATTATATTATATTATATTGAAAAGAGGTCTTACGCCCCCCGGGCTATATGTTCATTTTCATCGCGCCCAGCTCGCGATCATAAATCAAGCGCGGCATATTCTTCGTCTTCAACTTCTGCCGCGAACCGAAAGCGACGAGCAAAAAAAAAAGCGCACGCTCCCAGTCGGGAGTATTCACGGATGAGCAATTTGGCGTGAAAATTAAATCGGTTTTTCAAAACCTGTCCGGAGATGCGAAGATGACGTCGCTCGTGATGCAACTGCTACCGGCGCCGGTAATATCCCCATCGAGATGACGCAACGAGGAGCGCCGAAATTCGCAGAAGTCGTGTCGACGCTCGCAGGTTTCCCGCCTGCACGCGTGCAGTTCCAGGCCGGTGCCGGAGAGGTGGGCCGAGGGGTTGGGGATGTTCGTCGCATGCACGCTCGATTTAATCCGAATGCGCGCGCGATTTGATTAAACTAATTCGACACGCCATTTACAAGCGCGCTTAAAACTTTTCATCCGCGCGCAATTTTCGCAATTATCGTCAATTTAATTAACCGACCATTGCGCGCGCTCGGCGCAGACGTGCGCGAGAAAAAGTCGAGTGCGAATCCGCTCGCCGCAAATAATTACCGCGCCGAGTTCGTTCCACCTCTGCGCTCGCCGCCGTTGTCTTTTATGTGGGTGAGGCTAGGTTGGGCGTCTGTCTGGACGCGCTGGATGTGCAATTCGAAAGTTATGGAAGCGTTAAGAAAGAGTGATTTATTCGGCGCCGAAACGTGCGTATTATATGGACTCGCACATTCCGAGCGGCCACGCACATTTCGGCCATGTTGGACCGCCGCGGACCACATGCGCGCGCGCGGCCGGCCCCGGCAGGATCGTAAATCGAGCGCGAGCATCTGAGCCTGAAACTTTGCAGATTGCAGTGAAATATGGTCCTTCATTCACAGCCCGATACATCGGCATGCATGAGCGATTACAAATTACCGATGTGCAGCGCTGACTGGGTGGATGGATGTCGATACCGGGACTCGTTGCGTCGCGATGACTTGCGCTAAGCGCTGACCCCGTAAACGGGTGGCGTTCATTATTGATGGGTCTTGTTGATGCTGCGCTTTTTTCGCATGCTCGATTTGCGTTCGCGGATTCTTCGGCGCGGCCGAGGAAAAAATGTATAAAGACACTCGTCGATGCCGCGCTTCACTTAATCATCCGCCGACGATGGGTTGCTCAATGGTCGACCGAGGGATCCGTCAGGGGCGGGGCGAATTTATCGAGTCTATCAGACGCGCGGCTGCGAGGTGTCATTTTTCATTGGAAACTTTCTCGGGCTGCAGGAGTGTTAAAATCAATTAGGAGCGTCGAGAGCGCGCCAAAAATGTTTCGCCGCCATAAATGCATTACCTTTTTTCCTTCGAGACCCGAGTTGGTTTTTGTCTTGGAAAATTGTCTGGAATACAATTTGCGCCCCTCGCAGGATGGGGGATGTGTTTCATTATTAAGTCCAAGAAAAATCATCCCCCGATGCCATCGCGTAACAATCAGGCGCTTCCCTTATAAGACGGCACCCTCGCCCCAGTTTTATTGCATTCTTTCGCACACGTCACGAACAAATGTAGTAAAAGGTGACTTACTGGCTGCATTCTTCATAAATGTGCATTTTTGTAATATAGGGTGTTCTCCGCGGCGGCATTGCGCTGCGGTGACTTTCAGTTTTCGTCGAAATGTTCCACAAAAGCCCAGGTTTTGTGCGCTGCGCGCAAGGACAATAAACGCATAAACCTAATACGAACCTGGAAGACTTAGAGGAGTAACTCCGGCCACCGTCTCAAATTCGCGGTTCCCGCACTGATCATCACTCTCGTCACGATCCGTCCCGTGAGACTTATTGGTATGCGTATGCCCTTGCGCCCTTCACACATGATAGTGTCCCGGGATCCGAGGCACCACCATTCGCAGCACCCCCTCTGTCCCACGAGATGGTCAGCTCCCTTTTCCGGCCGCGGAGTCATCGTTAATACGCTAGCTGAAAAGAGAAAGTTATTTTTCACCCGGGCGGCGGCGTCCTGAATTTTTATGCGTGTGTGCGTTGCCCTCTGTTTCCCTTTATCGCCACCACCGGCGAAGACAAAGAAAGCCCTGTTTTCTTTTGACTCGGATTTTGGTATGCGTCGCGCGTCGCCGAGAACTCCACACGCTCGTCACGTTGGGAAACGGCGCGCGGCGCCGCCGGAAAATCCTGTATCCTCGTAGCAATTAAAACGCAAAGGCGCGAGCAATCAACGCCCGATTATTTATTAATTACGCAATTTGGCTCTCTTACCGCGCCGCGCGTCGCGGAGGGTTAGATTTGCGCTAACTTTTCGCGTTTCGCGCTTAATTGGAATTTTAAGGAGCCGCGCCATTGTGTCGCGCAGCTTCGGACCCCCGAGGCGAGACAAATCCTTAATCCCCAATACTTATGTATAGCGTGTTTGTATATACTGTTTGCTCGAGCTTGAAATTCACTTTGTCCCAGGAGGATCTTTCCGGTTGCAAGACAAAATGCGATAATGCACAATAAAAGTTAACGTCCTTGAATTTCAACTTTTTACATTGCGCCCAATTTAAGGCGACTTTTGGAAATTAACGTCGCTTTGGAGAAGGTACTTAAACACTTTCTTTTCACAACTTTCGGGGCCACTTCGTTTGCGCTCATAATACGATGGCGGCATTCTCGGTATTAATTTTAATTAAACGAGCGCGCCGAACCGGAGCGCGCAAACGATTCGACGCCTATTATTCGCCAATTTTCAATTCGCCGTCTACCGCGTCGCGTAAATCATGTTTAGAGCGATTTTAAGGCCCGCCCGGCGCATTGCCAAAGCGAGTAAATAGACTGACTAAACGGCGTGAATTGATGATGATGGAAAGTTCTTTTTATGCAAACGCGAAACCCAAAGGCATCCAGATTTTGGAGTTGGGCGCCTGAAAGGAGACGGAGACGGTAATAAGAACTTCTCCTGTACTTAAAGCCTCGAACCGGGACTTATTGGCATCTAATTTGATTGACGCACTTTCCTTCGTCTTAAACGCTCCTCAAATATTTAATTACAATATAAGTGGGTAGTTAAACATGATTATGTGTAAAATATTGTAGCAGGGGCTGGGGCTCGAGTATAAAAGGAGCGATTCCGAATGGAAATTGAACACAATGAGACGCGGCAAGTCGAGGATCGGCATCTATTCCACACCACGCGCAATCAGTGTCCGAGAGTTTTGCTCCAGTGTCAGTTGGACAGGCTGACGGACGCTGGCAGACGCTGGAACAGCGTCGATTTGAAGGAATGCTAGGCCCGATTTCAACAGCCCGCGCGTCCTTTCGGTCCCTTGTCTGATAACTGCCATTCCTCTAAGACTGGCGTATAAAGAACGGCTGCTTATCCATCATTCGAAGCGCTCGCGTTCGCGACTATGAATGGCCATCCTTGTTAGCGTCACGCGCTCGCCGCGCTCATTTAATGGGACGATGTCAACCGAGATGCTAGGTGGCGTGCGTGAGCATCCAGTGCAGTCCGCGGATCTTCGGATGCGATCCGGGCACGTGAGGAATTTCATTGGAATCGTCACAAGATGTCTAGATATTATGAAATTTGTAGCCGCCTTGTAAAGTTTATTCAATTGTGCTGCGCTGGTGTCAATCAACTTTCTGTTGCTGGTTCCTCGTTAGCGATCACACCGTCGGCGTCTTGTACACTTGGCCGAGGAATGAATCGGTGTTTGGGCTTGAATTGTTTATGACGTCTGTACATGCATGGCGTGCGCAAGTCGACATGATCGGGAAGACAGACAAATTAATTTCGAATAAATTTTCCCGGATTTTAAGCCTGCATGAGACGCACTTCAATTCATAAAAAGGACTAAGTGGGCCCGCGCAGGATTTCGGGCTGACGCGGACGGCGGGACGCCGATCGTCCGAAGCAATGTATTTTCGTGCTTAAGCCGCTTATAATCTGACCAAAAGTTGAAGTAGTCCACGAATCCAAAAAGTCGACTTTGTTTAATCGGCTTACGCGCCAAGCCGCCGCGATGGGTTCGCATCCTTGCCCGAAGAAGCGCAATGTTTGATAAATAACTTTCGAGTTGATGCGGTCGTCCAGCGCGCGCGCGTGCGAAAAACATATAATGATCGGCCAACAAACCAGCAAATCCCGCAGGGTTTATGTGGGGGGAAGCACTTAAACATTCGCAAAAATTACGCGGAAAAAGCGGCGACTAAGCATGATCTACGGTCGCGTTCGTTTGCCGGCCTTTGAGGCGATGTAAACGCGGCGGCGATTATCGCTCGCCGACAGGAGCAACTTTAGAGAGCCGAGCGACGCTAACGAAGGAGGCTCGCCGGCGAGATGCGGAGACGATATCAATCATGCGTCCGCGCGCGCCGGCCGGGCACGAGGATTAAAGCTGATTGAATGATAACTAATGATATCGACGATCGGCGGCGAGGCGCGCGCGCTGATTGACAGCACGGTTGCACAATGGCGACGCCTTCGGGGTTATACATCATGCAGTGTCAAAGGAGCGCGCTTTTTACGCCCGACAGGCGCAGGAAAAAATACATTTTTAAGCCGCGCCGCGCCGTTGCGGACTGGCGCGAAAGAATTTCAAACAATTAGTCGAGCGCAATGCAAATACGTCGTCTTATTGCACTAATTGAAATTAGTTGGCTGCTGCAGTTCGGTAACGAGTGGCGAGGTTGCGAATCGAATTTACATTCTAACGTTACTTCTCCCGGCTCGCAACGCTTTGGATGCAATTCGGCCGGGACGACGTGAATTAAGGAGCGCATTCTGGCAGCCAGGCGTGGGCAATGTGTTGGGATGCAAGTTGAAGCTATCTCGTTCGCGGGTTTATTGTGCGAGCTCGAGTGGATGCTACTCCAGGCACGAGCGCACAATGCGATGCTTCGGGTTCCCGAGTCCAAGTCTGGAAGTTACTGACACGAGCGGCGGCGGCGATATTGCGAGGACCAGCGGCAAAAGCCCTTCCAGCCTTTGTAATGACCCAACCTCTGACCTAACAGGGTCGTATTACATAAAATTAACTTTGGGCACATGGCGATCTTCCACGACCAGAGACCGTGCGTTCAAAGAACACAACAATTAATTGAATCAATAACCGTCTAGTTCTTCCTATTTGTCCGAAAACCGAGAGCCAACGTATTACCCTAATATTCTTTTCGGACAAATGACGGGGCTCCCAGTATAATGAGCGAGGAAAAATTTGACGTTACCATGAGGTATATATTTAGATCCCGTTGAAGCTGGCGGCCGCTCTTGGCCACCTCATTAAACCAACGAACTAAATGGACAATGTCCTCCAACTTTTCCGACCCGAGCGCCCTCCAAAGCTTGTGGCGTCGGGATGTTTGATGCTTGCCGTACTGTCCAGCTTAAAGTTAAAGCTACCCCCTTTCACATACGCTTGTTGAGAATTTCTTACTCGCTAATTCATCGAATCTTCCCGAAGGAGAAGTAAACTGTGCAAAGGAATTGAAAGAATTTCTCGTCGAACTCGGACTTGACGTATTAACAATAAGCTGGAAATAAATCAAATTTCCAGATGGGACAGGTTCTCATACGTCCTGATAAAGATCAACCCGAAGCACAATAAAACGCCAGGACCTGAAATTGACATGACATTGTGCACTGGACGCCATTCACGTATACAATATGCTGGGGCTTATGGATTTACGGATTTGAAGACTTAAAAAATGTTTCTAACCCTGAGGCCACTTAAAGCATTTGTATTGATCCGGATTTCAATAGAAGCTAGAAAAAAGCCCAGCGGAAATCTTATTGGTTTAGTTGGATTATTGAATCTACCCCCAGGCCAGCCGAGGGCGAAATGGGAATTTGAATAATATGAGAAACGATTGTTTCCGATTTAAATATTGATAAGATTTATTTATTTAGCGGGGTTCTGATCAATGCTGTAGGCATGTCAGAGCTTGTGATCAGTGGGTAGCGATGGGAAGCCGCTTTACACGGATTACGCTCCGGGAGGCGGATCCCACCCATGCGGCAGCACGCCAGTGACATGCGGATCAAGCCGCATTCCCTATTTGCGCGCATATTTTTCGGATACGAAAGTCTGGCAGAGCGTTAAAGCGGCTGAGTCATTTATTTTTCGCCTTTCTCCAGCCCAAATTATGTCGAGGGTACGGCACCGGCGCAATGTGCCCAGAACACCCTGTCCGTGGACGACGAGGAGGACGATATTCGGAAAGAATTTATCTGCGGACATCTGATACTGATTGTATCTTATTGCCCGACTCCGCATGCGTCATTACAATCCAAGGTTTAACAAGGTTTCGGCATTAACGGCTGTTAACAATATCGGCGGTCGTAAAGCGCATCGCACAACGCAGCGGCACGCTGCACGACGAATCGTAATCCTGCAAAAGCGCTCCTGGGCGAATGCATAAAGTATTTTTCATAACAAACGAATGGGTTGCTGTGAACGGCGGGGATGCGTCTGGCGTAGTTTTATATCATTCCCGTGCGCAAAGCCCTGTTTACAACCTGCACCATCCACCGGTCCGCCTAATTGGATTACGGAGACAAAAAGGTACCTCGTTAGTATCATTATCAAAATAATTTTACGTTCATAATGAAGGACCATTAACCCCGCAAAGAGATAATCTGTGAAATTTAATTTAATTAAAAAATCAAACTGGCTTAATCAACATTCCATGTCAAAAACTGTTTACGAACCAGCCGAGAAAACG
>JARRAA010004268.1:0-47613 GCA_030557295.1 Ecitodaemon sp. MM-2014
GGTATAGTCATATTCATTCGAATGCAACACTGCTTGGCTCATATTTCTAGTTTTATCCATAAAGAAGTCGTCGTAGTTTACTTTCCCATTTACAAATGTATTATTTGTGACAGACCAACGATCCAAAAGAACCATTTCTTTGATTCCCCAAGCGTTGAAACCGAGGACGTCCACATAATCATCGGTTGTGGTATTGATAGATAAAAATATAGAATGTTTGGAATACAAATACCTTTCGTCATTTTCATCATACTTAAATAATTTCTCCATATAATTTATGTTAGTAGATAAAATGATTCCTGCAAATTTAAAATCACTCCTTCTGATGCAGTCCCAAAAATACGACTTGCTTTGATAGTTATCAACTTTGTCATAGTTAAGGACGTAGTTATGGCAAAGAGAAAGGCACCTATTTTGATCGGTGTCCAGTAAATAAGTAACGTTTTGGGTGTAGGCTATGGGCACGTCTTGGAAAGTTACAACACATTTGGGTTGATTAAAATAGAGTAGCATTATAGCATTAATGAGAAGAGCGATTGAATTATTTAATATTTGATCCATATTGAAATTATCTAGACGAAAAATGTGCGTGTTGGACATTGCGAGACTTGAAAAGTAACTGACGTATTTTGTTCAAAGTTATTGAGTAGAGAAGTATTACTTACTGGTAGTTTCTTAATTATGTTAAGCTATTTATATAAAATGTGTTCTTGAAGTCATGTTTCTTATTAAAATTAATCCATTAAGTGCTAAAATACATTAACTTCTTTGCGAGATATTTTCATTATGATATTAGATGAGAAATAAGGCAACCAAAACTGTTTAAAAATTAATTTTCTCTTAAACTAATTGATTGTCAAACCAGTATCTTAGGTGGGGTATTTTTATAACAGTTGTACACAGGTACGATTTTTTTCGATTGAGCTGTATTTTATGTATAACTGGCTGTCCCAACGAACATAGTACCGACTCAACATTGATAAATGCTGTGTTTGGTTTTCTTTAATTTTTCTTCATCTTTTTTTCTTCACCTTTCCCTTTGTCATTTTACCAACGTTTATACCTGTTGGCTTTTTCAGACACCTCCTGGCTAGTTCCGTCGCGCTTTTATATTATGCATTTTTGTAAAGTTATGTTTATTTTTGTTATGCTCATTGAAGATCTTATCCGAATATCTTCAGATATTGTCAAATAAACACTATCATTCCAACTTCCTCTTGAAACACATTAATAATTTTGCATTATTGCTCCAAAAACTACCGTACCACCCTCTCAACCCACACGCAAGTAATATATTCCCACGCAACATACTCGTCCCACACCGTCCAACTCTTACCATACCGATAATTTTTTCACACTTTGAAAATAACCTAATTCCCGGTTTATGATTATAAAAAATAATTGTATTTTATTTTATTTTGACAATCATCGATCCTCGATAATGCGCGCATTCAGCTTATCACTCTTGTCTAATTTATATGGAATTCTAGGATTCTTCTTCAATCGCAATGGGAGATTGCGGACAAAATGTACGAAGCAATAAATAAAATGACATATTCTTCTATTTATCATTAGTGCTTATTTTTATATATGTAATTGTTTTATTTTCGTGGCAATCTGTATGCAATAAAATTCCCGGCAAAAACTGTTTTTGGTATGAAATTTGACAAGTTTTTTATTCTTTATAAATTAATGAATGTTGTTGAACTTCAATGCAGGTGTGCTTTAATCTTGAAATATTATCTCAAAAGGTTTACACCACCCAACTCCCAATATAAGATTATGGTCCAACGATATTAAGTCAATAATTAGGTACTCCACCTCAAACTGAACACATTTTCTTCTTTTCTTCTGATTTTTTTTTCAAATTCAAATACTGATCAAAACTACAAAAGTTATAGTGTTTTGAAGTTCTAACAATAAACAAAAATGTGCGAAACACGCGCTTTTCAAAATTATATATCTCCCGTGCTTAGAGTCTGATCTAAATAAGAGTGACGTCAGAGAATTTTTTAGCATTATTAGTTTTAAATTATTTATAATCATTATTTTATTGTTTAAACATATATGTAAATAATTTTTAGTGTCCCCCACGTTAGAACGGAATGAAAAAAAATACCCGCGTAATTCTACGGCTTTTTTTATTTGATTCACAGTGGAGAAACTTTTTCCATAAACTGAAAATAAATAAAGAAACATGTTTGGCGGTGGAACGCATCTAAGGTCAATGCATTTTGCTATGTTGCGACGAAGCGACACGTTCGGAGTTTCGAGGGCCTCAGTCTGACCAAAAAGCGGAGCACGCGCGTCGCGTTGTTTTTATTTATTTACAGTTCATGGGAAAAGCTTCTAAAATTTCCACGGTTAAATAACAAAAGTCATAGAATTATGCTGGTATTTATTATTATTCCTCCCTCTGTTTCATAGTCTTGCAAACGACATCACTCTTATTCAGATCGGATATGTATACCAAATTTGAAAAAATCAGAAAGGTCGAGGTGTTAGGTTTGCCATGGAGTGGGCGATATATAAAAGACAAGTTTTGCGCCTGACGTTAGAAAGAAGATCCTTTTCAATTTGGACGTCAATTTTTCTTTCTTGGTGGCATTAGGAGCCTGAAGTAAGAAAAAATACAAAGGGAGCAGGGTCAGTCCTCAAAGAAAATTATTTTTGACGCCAAGACAAGGTAGCATTCAACATAATCTGGAGAGATTTTTGGAGCTTGAGGAGCATCGCAACGAAATAACGATAACCGGATTCACCTACGGCTCCTGTTTCGAACAGTTTCACTCGAGCTTAATTATTTTCATTTATTGTGGCAATTTTGGTAGCGACATAATCGACATCGTTAATTGATATAGATTTAGGTTTCTCTATTAAAAAATAGATGTATCCACAACAATGATATTCTATTTAAGTTTTTTCAAATTTATAATTATAACTATAGAAGGATCTCTATTTAAACATTTGGTATTGGCTGTGGGCTGTAAACAGTTGTGCGCAAAAGTATGACCAAACCAAACACTTAATAGAGGTTAATATTCAATGTTTAAATAGCTATTTATTCAACTAGACGCGAATGTAACGTAGTAGTTTCGAGTGAAACTTCGATCATTCTGTCCCGCATGTCCCACGCATGACCGAGGCGGACATGGACAAGCCCGAAATCAACCAAACAAGTCATGTAAAAGTATTGATTAATTGCCGTTAAACTAAAATTGGAATTTGTAATTTACTTTAATATTGTGGCAATCGCGAAATGTTACTGGTGATTTCCTATGAAATGCTTTGTTGCCAAATAAAATAATGGAAAATCCCAATAACAAGAAACGAATATTCGAAGAAATCCAAGTCAATAATATACTCTTGCTATAAAAACTCAGATAATCATAATGCGAGGTCATCTGACGTCAATCCTCGTGTAAGTATATAAATACAACGTAATTATTCAGCAATAAACCAGTATTTATAAGTCTTATTCACTTGATCAATGCCAAATTAAAATCTTAAAATGCGTGTAGGTATATTAATATTTGTTCTTGGAATATGGTTGATCTCTACGGAAGCTAAAACTTACCACATCATGAAAATACTTAAGGTAAGGCACTTATATAACGGGTATCTGTCCCAAACGTCACGGAACGCCTCAAATTATTTTATATGACCACATAATAGCGTTAAATGCAAACGCTTTTAAAAACAATTTTATTTGCGAGCGTACAAGACACGGGCTCCTTTAAGGAGGCCGTTTGGTAAGACAGCAGGGGTGCCTAAACTGCGGCCCTTAAGAAATGTCCCTGAGTTCCTTTTTCATTTTGTATTATGTATTATATTTTAAAAGGCTCCTGGATAGTTTTAATTGTTCCAAATTTTCTGAGCTATCTATAATCAACTAACCAGGACGATGGCCACCACTGATAACAGCCGCATATCATGTGTTGAGTAATTAAAGTAATTAAATAAAGAATTTATTTCATTGGCATTAACCATGATGTGGAAAAATGTACAACTTTCCAAAAAATAAATATGTACAGATTAGATACTTTAAAAATAAATGCCTACATTTTTGTTATGGTACAAATATTTTAATTCTAAAATTATAAAGATATGCATTTTACATCGCATATTAATACTCAAACTTTGGAAATATTGGAAATATTTGAGTGATATTAATTTAATAATTACTCGCCGAATAGTTCTTGAGGCTTCGCGACTCGTCATACTTTATACATCATTTCGTAATTAATTCCATTTTAGCTCGATTGGCACTCCGCATTTAGGGACTGCCAAACGCGTGGTCTTCAGTTAGCAACAATTAACTCGGCAGAGGAACAAGCTGACCTTGACGCAGCTATTAAAAAAGCGGGTGCAACCTCCTCCATGTTGTGGATTTCTGGAACTGACGAGGGCAACGAAGGAAATTTTGCTTGGATGACTACTGGATTGGGGATAACGTACTCGAAGTTTTCAGCGGGCCAACCAGACAATTTTGGGGGACGTGAAAACTGTTTACACATTTGGTTCCGCGAAAATGCCCTAAAGTGGAACGATTCAGTATGCGGTAGTAAAATGTTCTACATCTGTGAAGACAAGCCAGTAATTGCTTGCGAACCAATCAATGTCATTATTTCCAGTTAATTAATAAAACTTTCCCCTTAACAGAGAGTGCTCTGGCGATAAAGCTATTTTGCCCCATTTTCCTTTGGCAAAGTAAAATATTTGTAGTTTTTGAAGTGATGGTGGAAAAGTACCAGAAATTTCATGAGGTTTTGAATCATAAATCATTTCATCCAATAAATTTTACAACGTTTTCATTAAATTTTCCATGTAGTATTAACCCATTGCTTCCCGAATTAATTTCGCCTAAATCGCGGTTTTTCCACCAATTATTGTTAATAACTCTGAATATTTAAAGTTTCTTTAAGAAAAAATGTTATACTTATATACAGGAATAGTTGTGGATTTGATTCCCAAAAATTCAAAAAATCCACTTATAAAAGTGTTAAAATTGACAAAATTCTGGTTTTCCCGACCTCGGTGGTAAATAATGGGTTAATATAGATACTTCCTATATGAAACTGAATCTCGATTTTGAGTATAACTATTTACTAGATCGTTCACTTTTTACCAGCGAACACAAATTATCGTATTAAATTCCTACTCATTGTGTCCATCTGGAAAGTTATTGTGTCTCCTGGCTATAGGAAATATCTAAAAAAAAACTGAATTTTGCTCAAACACGTGAACAGCAGGGCTAAAAATCTGTACAGAAAGAAAACAAAACTGAATGCGAGCTGCCTGGACTGATATCAATTGTATACCACTACAGCGACAATCGTAGGCACCGTGTTCGATAAATATAATGGAGAATCTAAATTTCAGTTGGTATTTTACTACTTTAAAGAAGAAAAGGGAACAAAAAATATATATATGAAAAGAAAATTTGGTCACCTAGAATTCTAAATTTAGAGAACAATACAGATTAAAATGTTTTGAAAAGGTGATTTTATTGCTCGTCTCACAATTTTCAACGTTTTGATTTCGTGCAATATCTGGCACACCATTAGATCATTTGTAATATTGGATAACAATTATCTTAAAAGTAGTAACACATACATAATGCAGTTGCACGTACTTCACATAGTAACAATATATTTTCGCATATCATTTCAATTTGTAACTTTCGTTTATATGAATTATCCTAGTGTGTAATTAACATTAGCGTTATGCTCAGTTTTCCACTTGCGAAAAACATGAATCAACGGAAAATCTCGCGGCTCGTCAAAGCCGTCCGATAGTGCTTATTGTCATAAATATTATTACAACAATTTAATACAGAGTTACATTTCATACATTTCTTAATACTAATCGATACAACTAATTGTAAGTTATATTTCAAATGTCGTTCTGATCAAAATTCGGTAAACCATTAAAATTAAAACATATAACATTCAGTATCGTCCACAAATAAACAATTAGTGATATTTACATAAAACCTACCAGAACACATTCGTTTTAAATAGTTTCAATCGAATCGAATATAATCCTATAATAAGCAATCATCCTTACGATTAATATATTAATATATTGACTGCCAATGCTGAACGTTCATTCAGATTTTACTACGCTATCGTTAATGTTCGATTCAATACTTAACACTGAGTGTTTACTACCTACTATCTTCCTCCCAATCATATTTTCTTGCTAAAAAGCTGGCTGTTTATCGCTTTATAACTAACCGCAAGTATAAACTTGTTTCGATTATATTTTAGTTATGAACAGAATGTGCATTGTTAACTTAATAGATAGAGCGATTGGAATTTTTCGTGGGCACCAACTTCATTGATTTACTCATTGTCAGTGAATTCGTGGACTGTTCCAAATTTAAAATAACTATTAGTTCGTCAATGGACTGGAAGGCCGCGAACCTACAGTAAAATCTTTATATTGTGAAAAGACACAAATCTACAAACAAATTAACACAATAAGTATTATAAATTGGAAAATCCTTTTAGAATAATTGCATACTTACTTTGTCCTTAATCTGTTGACAAAGCTGCAGGCCAACAGTGAACAACATTAACACCTCATTCAACCAAGGCACTGAACATTCGGCATGTGTCATGTCAAACTTCATTTGACCATGATTGTTACTCAGCTGATAAACAGCAAAGATCAGTTTGTGACTTTGTAAGTAGAAGCTTATTGCCAAATCGTCCGGCAAATTCGGTGACAAGGATTTCTATAACAAATGAATGTATATCAAAAACAAACCACAGAAAGTATCCAAATTAAAAGAATGCGTAGTGAAAATTTTGCTTTAAAATATAATATCCAACTCTATCTATTTTGAACTAAATAATTTGTACACACGAACACGTTTTATTACTTTCACTTTAATGGTGGCTTTCATGTATTTGAATTCTATCGGCTGTAACCATAAGCAATGAGCGTTTCATCGTACATTTTTCTATTCGGAAGCTTATTTTCTTCTCTACAAACCTGTAGTCAGCAATCGTAACGTTTAACAATGAAAAGGGTCTCCAAAATCGGTGCGTCAACTTCTGCAAATCTTATTTACTTATTACTTATTACTCGACCCAATACAATCCATTATCTTCCTGAACTTTCTCATCTCTACTTAGAAATACGAAAATGTGAACGATAATACAACTCCACTGAATTTTCTCCTATCTATTTATTCTAGAAATACGAAAATTGTTAGCGATAAAACACTCTCTACTTATTACTCAACCCGTATTTCAAACTTGATATAATTCTATAGCAATTTGAATACTAATTTGAGTAATTATTTAATTTATTATTGACCATTATTTTAGAATGAATGACTCACTATCTTATATATAAAAATGTAGAAAAAAATGTTGATCTCGCTAAAACTCCGAAACGGTCGCGCCGATTTGGATGGTATTTTTGCCAAAATGTTCGACCTATCGCATAGAACAGGGTTGGCGAACATTTTGCTCCCTGCGGGTCAAAATTGAGAAGTCTGTCAGTGTAGGTCACTCGCCCAGGAAACGGTTCTCACGAACCGGTGGAAAAAAGGAAAACATGAAGATCCACCACCTACGTATGGATGACGCTCACAGGTTCACCAACACTGACATAGAATGTTTACCCACTTTGGAAATTTTGAATATTGCAATGAGGGAAATAGTTGGGAAATAGTAAAGTTTGAAAATCACTTATGGGAGTTGAGATGAATGAGAAATTTTGGGAGAGAGATATGTGAAAAAATCAAAGAGGGAGCCAAGGCCACTAAGGTACGCTAAAATAAAGATTAAAAATGTTATTGCTTCGCGACGTTTTTGCAAAGTCGGCATTGTTACAAAATCGGAAAAAATAAGACAATTTATGGAACGGGAACCTGCGGGCGGGCCGGGCCGACAGGTTGAAACGAGAATTGTCGGGTTGGTAAATCTTTGTCAGAAGCGATAAATAGTTTTTAAGTGGGCATTATAAAAATTTTGAAATTTATGGAACGAGATCGTTGTTATCATAGTGATTGGCAATTATATGATATTCTGCCAAGTTGTTCACCGGGCATAAGAAAAATAACAAAGAATTTAACACAAAATTTATAATAAGGCGGGGCGAAGTTCGCAGGGACAGCTAGTTTAACATAATTATTTGTGGGATAAATGAGTATTTTTCCTTATTTGTAGATTATCGATGTCAAACTCAAACTCGGAATATTCCGGAATATTCAACACAAAACTTGATATTACTAGGCCAACCAACATCCGGATAAAAAATGAGAAGGTATTTAAACGGTAAGCGATCGCTTTTTAGAAATCCACTTTGAAGATAAAGAACAAAATAACAGTTAGAGGGACAATTCCTATATACCGTTTGATGAAGAAATTAATGTTCTGTAATGATTTTTGCTAAACTGATGGGTGAAAAGTTTTTCGACGTCAACTGTTTTCCTGCACCAGTCAACGAAACTCATAACTTTTTATTTCTATATCGAATTAAATTGCTTTCAAATGCGGTAGATTGAACTCAAATCATACAAGCCCTGGATTTATAAAGCTTTAAAATGTATATTAAACTAATTTTAGCGATTTGTCGCTTTGATTGCTTAGCTGCTTAAATCAGCAAACATCAAATCTGCTCTCATAGTGTCGTCGCATTAGCCGAAACTTTAAAATTAATAAAAGGAAGAAAATATTTGTTTAAAAACCCTAACATGCATAAACGACAATTGAAAAAGCCAAAAATATCATACAGGACAATGAAAATTTAATAAAATTTAAAAGAAATTGTTAAAATACACACCATATTCCTGCTTTTCATCAAATCATCAATGGCCTTCTTCCTTGGCACTATTAAACTCGTCCTACCCCTTTGCAAACTTCCTAAAATGTTGCCTAAAATGTGTAAAACTTCATCAGAAGACCTGAAACAAAAAATAAAGTTAAAAATTCTTATATATAATATTACAACATAATACTACTTGAATTTGTAGTTCTTATGCACATCATCAATATGATGAATCGCTTGCTGGAGGTGATTTGCAGCATCCTGGACCTGCTGCAACTTCCAAGGATTATCAGTTTGAATCGCAGTCCTTATCGTCGAATTCTGTTGTCGTTGGACTCGAAATGTAATATCAGCATGAGTAATGCTGTCACCAGTGAGTGTGACTGCACATTTGAGTTGCTCAGCTGGCACAGAGAGGACAAACTTGTCCTGGAATTGTGAATTATCATGCCCATACAAATAAACCGGAAATCTTCTTGCACACTCCTTGAATATTTAAAAAAATTACATCAATTTTATTGTAATCGAACTGTCCCGACAACATACAACTAGTATTTGATGAATTTGATGCAACGCCGTGTGCACTTCTTGATGTAGTACCCACTCGAACTCTCGTTGCTATGTGAAACAATTGCAAAATAAATCGAATCAATAACACAAAACAAGAATTGATTGACTGAATAACCTGGCCATGGGGTTTGTCACACTTACGAGATTCAACGCTTCCTCTTTCTCGCACTCGGACATCTCGTATCGGACAATGATTACGCGATGCTAATTACTGTTATTGTGTAATAAATTATATCGTTTTGGTGTGTTTTTTTTTTCGCGTTTATAAAGATCAAGGAACAACTCAGCAACGACAGTCATGTGCCATAACAAATATAAGACCCTGCCGATTGAAACTCGATTGTTATGAAATCAAAACAATTTGTGGTGGCGCTAGTAGTAAACGTAACTAATGGAGGGCGAACTGAGCACTAAGCACGTATGTGTCTACGGAACACCGCAATCTGGTGATTGAAATATAACACAACCGACCTTCCTAAAAGTATTTATTGAAGTTTCATACGTCGGGACTGGGATCAGCTGAGGGAGTTAAGGCTTTTGTTAGGTCTGTACCTGTCATATCGCATAAATAATGTACAAAATCTTTATGAAATGCAGGAATTATAATATATTTTATAATTCTGGGGATTATTTTATAATATTCTACATCTGTTTGTTATTGTATATCAAAATTTTTCGAAATACTATGGTTTTAGATACACTATGTACACAAACGCGAACTAGATTTAGAATATTTTAGGTTAGGCAGCCAAATATGCAATTCTAATTAAAATTGTCAAAATCAGCTGTTCTGTAACCTTGTAAATAATTTATTTTATTTAAAGTATGTACTTTAAAACTCCTTTCATCCGCGGCCAATATATAAATCGACTTTATGCAACTTTTGTGCCTAAACATAAGCCAGTTGAAGACAAAGATGTTGCTCTGCTGAAAGATTTCATATTTTCTTCTAAGAACTTAGTTGCTTTAACTGGAGCCGGAATATCAACTGAGTCTGGTAAATTCCTGATTTAAGCAAATTTATTTTAGATAATGTTTGTATTAATGTTAATTATTTCGTAGGTATACCTGACTACCGTTCAGAAGGTGTTGGTTTATATGCACGAACAAACCATAAACCAATACAATATCAAGAGTTTATCAAGAATCCACATATTAGGCAAAGGTATTGGGCAAGGAATTTCGTTGGTTGGGCACGTTTCTCCAGTGTCCAACCGAATGTGACTCATCAAATTCTGCAACAACTTGAAGAAGAGGGTCCCCTCAGTTGCATAATAACACAAAATGTGGATAACTTGCATCACAAGGCAGGAAGCCAGAATGTAATTACTTTGCATGGAAGTGCTTTCACTGTGATATGCACCAAATGCAAAAGAAACTTTGATAGGCATCAAGTTCAAGAAGAGCTGAAGATTGACAATCCAATGGACTTTGAGGATATAGCAACAATGATTAGGCCAGATGGAGATGTTGAAATTCCATTGGTAAGAAAATGTGTGGAGTTTAAACTAATGTGTAATATTTTACTAATCATGTTGTTTTAGGATTTTGTTGAAAGGTTTAAAACTCCAAAGTGCAAAACATGTAACAATGATTTGAAGCCAGACATTGTATTTTTTGGTGATAATGTGCCCAAATTTACTGTGACTGATGTGCAGGAAAAGATTCACAATTGTGATTCATTGCTTGTGCTTGGATCCAGTGTACAGGTATTTTCTAGTTATAGGATAATATTACAAGCTTTAAATGAAAAGAAACATGTTTGCATTGTTAATATTGGTCCCACTAGAGCTGATAAACTGGTGGAATTTAAAATTGCTGCTAAATGTAGTGAAATATTATATAAAGTTATGGGAATTAGATGATTTTAATATATAAATTTTAATATTGATTAGGTGAAAACACTAAAAGTTATTCACACTCATGCCTCGATCATCCTTTTGCTATTCCAGTATTTGAATTCATACAACAAGACCTACTGCACAAAAGTAAGTATTTTTAGAGTATTTTCATATATATTTAATGTGTGATAGAATTGTTTCACAAAAGAATTGAACGTACTGTTGCCTTGCCAACGCCTTTTCCAATGGGGTATTCATAAAAACTGACAAGTTTATTAAATTACATTTGTCATAACATTAGACTAGGACCTAAAACAAGACAAGGAAAATTATTAACATTTATAATTCACTCGAAAGGGTTTCCCACAGGATCGAATATCTAAAAAAAATATTCAACTGGAATATATTGGGTCGAGTAATAAGTAATAAGCGTTTAAACTAAACACCTGTGTCGCCACGCTGCATTAAATCTTCTTCATTTATTAATATTCGTAACCGTCGACAATGGAGGAGGACCTCCAAAATTGGCTCCTCAATTTATTGGAATCTAGGGTAGAGGATTTATGTCAAAGAGGTATCGACAAAGAGTCCATTTTGAGCGAATTTCGTCGATACACGTTGATTTCGCGTTTCCTTCGTGAATTCCGCAAACAAATGGTCAAAACGAGCGTATATCGTCGTTTTAGGCCTTAAACGGATTTATCTGGCTAATCTGCGAGCAAGCGCCCATTTCCAGCGAATTTCGTCGATACACGTAAATTTCGCCTTTCATTCGTGCATTCCGCAAACGAATGGTCAAAATGAGGGTATATCGTCGTTTTAAGTCTTAAACGGCGTTATCTGGCTAGTTTGCGAGAAGGCGCCCATTTCGAGCGAATAGGTTGAATAGAGGCAAGAGATCGTTAATAATAGGGGAGAATTAATTAAATTGTTACAAAATTTGATGAAGAACGATTTTTAATAATAAAAACGCTCATTACTTATTGCTCAGCACAATTCAATCCATTTTCTTCCTGCATTTTCTCATCTCTATTTAGACTGACGAAAAATATAGACGATAATACAACAATTTGCTCCGCTTGACTTTCCGATCTCTATTTATTGTGGAAAAACGAGAAAAATAAAAATTCCACAGATGTAAAAGATGCTACAATCTGAACAAAGTCAATCAAGCCATTGCCCTGCAGGGCTGGTTTCGATGGCTGTATTTCAACAATACTTAATGTGCACCTGAATAAATTTCGTTTGGAAACAGGAATAGTTGTGGTGTGCATTTCGACGAAAAAAACGGTACAATTTTTACCAAGAATAGTTTGAAATTCATTCAAAAGTATTTCGATTTTCCAATTCTCAATAACGAATTATAATGGTTAACGATCCAATGTTGCGCTCAAATGTTTTTAATGAATAAATTTCATTTGAACCTTTATGGTTTTAATGATTAATACAATTAAAAAAAAAAACAACGAATTATTGTTGTTCATCATGACTCTATTTGATTTTACTACATCATTGCCTTACACAATTATTTATCAACTAAATATATCAGATAGTTTCTTCAGTTTCATTCCTTACTCTGTTAGTTCACTTTACGGACTACGTAAAAATAAAATACTTGGTCTCGCTTAGAGTATAAAATAGAGATTAAAATATAATTATCATTTATGACTAGTATATAATCCTCAAGTGAATTTGATTACAACCCATTCCATAATCTCTTACTCTCGCAGTCCTCTCGGCGAGTTTCGCGTGCGTGTTGTCGCTTTTCACATACAATACCCACAATAATCATAAGAGTACAGTGACAACATAGCACCAAAAACTCATAAAAAATCTTCGCATATAAAAATAATTAAATATGTATCATAAATTCACATCAATAGATAGATGATTATTGTAAAATGTATATCTTGTAAATAGTTATCTTGAGTGGCTGCGGTATTATTTCGTTGACGCGTTTTCATTTACAGTCCCAACAAACTAATCGAAACTTACCCTAGCAGTAAACGTACCAAAAACATTTTGGCACACTTGTGAAGATTTGATTCTTTACATATTTTCGTTTTCGTACAGTATTTACTGGTTGCGTTTTAGTGTTTGCTTTAGTCCCTTGTAGAAATTTGTTTTTCTTGCTGTGTTAATGTTACAGTTATCGACTAAACCTACAACTAATTGCTATGACTATGATTAGATTTAGATTAAATATGCTTGCGTACGAATGGAAATGATTAGCATGGAATGAAATTAGACGCGCTTCGTCTAGCATTAAATCGATTAAATGGGAAACTTATGACACGAATTATAGTCTCAATGGATATGACGAATTGAACGAATGATTATGTAAATCAGCACCAAACATCGAAACAAACGATACACAAACGATGATAATGTTAAAGAGCGAATAATTAGATTGAAAGATTCTCTCTTGTGTTCGTGTGCGGCTGAAATTAGAGCGACTCTTCACTTCTGTTCTCGCTCTTTAATTTTGGTATGGCATAGTTCTCGCTCGTGACCACGACATCGCCAACCGAAGCAATGGAGTCCGCGCGTTTACGCTCCAAGCTACCGGTGAATTCGGTGCTGGAACCCAGACTGGAAGTGCCGAACTTCGGCGGTATCGGCGGTGGATTTTCCAACTTGGGAGACTTGTCGCTACCGGGAGTAATGTTTAATTCTTGCTGATGCGTGCGCAAGTCGAAGTCCTCATAGCAGGTATTGTTAAAGTTATTTAAATTGGTATGGTCGGTGACACTGATTCCGGAATCACGTAGGTCATGGTCTTCGGCTTCTAGTTGATTGAGACAGTTGGTCGATGCGCTCATTTCGGTCGACTCCTCGAGTGCGATGTCCACAATCGATTCGATACTGAACACCGAAGGTGTGGATTTCTTATGTCCGCGTTTAGGAATATTGGGAGGCGGTTCGGTGGGTAGGGCAGGCGGACGTTTATCGGGTGTGTGCGAGCGGGGAGGCAGAGGTGGGGCTTCTTCGAAAACGCCATCTGGCCATGAGTTACGGTTAGGCGTGGTTGCCTCTGTAGGCGTCGCAATGGAATGACGAAGGAGGCGGGGTGACGGTGGTTTCGTCAGTGAACGCTCTCGAGTGTGCGTTGGCTTTGGGGGTAAAGGAATATCATTACCTTCGGCATCCCTGCATAAGCAAATCACGCACAATTTATTCGTGAAGCTTCAACGAGTATGCGAGTATGTAATCTACCTTGACTTAATTGGTGGTAGACTTGAGTAATCAGCGCTGCCTCTCGTCGGAGTCCTCGCAATCTCCATGTAGCTGTTGCTGAAGCCCTGCGAACGAGGCCGCGCGTCGCGCTGCGGTATCGGCGGTGCGTTAATCGCGCTCGACATCATCGGCAGTGTTAAATTCTCGCGACTGAATGTCCCCTTGTCAACTTCCTACATCCATATGAAAGCACAAACATGTTATAGAGTTACATTAGGAGCAAAGCCGGCACTTCGAAGCGACGCACGCCACGCATGCAACTGGATGTGGTTCTGCATTAAAGTCAACGCCTAAACGCAGCATGCAGTTTTGTTAGTACACTTTGTCAATTGTTGTTATGTACATTCACTATCTGCTAAACTAAACTAATTACTACACTGGCACGCTACACGTGCCTGCACAACTACTAGTATCACAAAATTAGTACGGTTAAATTGAAATAATCATCGCATCTAAATAATCAGAACGCAGAACAATGCGGAACACAAAACGTGCGTGCAATGTCATAGCCAAGCGTCATTCTCAGATCTCGCCATAATCAATAACACGATATGGTCTAACCATCGGCTTGGTGTAATGGTCGTCGCTGTCGGCGTAGGGTTGTTCGACCAAGTGCCCGTAGTTGCCGCTCGAATTGGAAGACCGATTGCTTTGATTGTCTGCTAAGCGTTTGTCAGTCGGAAGAGGTGGCAAAGGTGTACTACATCGAAAACAGAATCATAACTGAATAAGTAAACAGCGATGCGGGCATTCTATGCGGTCGACTTACTTGACAATGCTCTCGGATTGCTGGCGCTTGAGAGGCTTGCCAATTATGCCCAAACTTTGTTTTAATTGAGCAAAACGTTCCACCAAACGTTGGTGCAGCGGTTGTACTCCGCTAGGGGCTAAAGCGCCATGGAGCGATAGGCCATCTTCAATTACCTATTAGATCGAACAAAAAACAAATAAGAATTCATAGCAAGAAGAGACATGCTCTACTAGAATTTACCTGGACAGCATCATGAATCATATTCTTCAGGGTATAAACATAATTTAAATGTTCCGGATTCAACTTTGCGAACTCCTGGGTGAAGAACGCCTGTTGATATTTACTAATACCGCCTTGGACGTTGGCGTCAATGATGCCCTGCAAGCGCATGGTGAACGGATTGAGATTCCTGCGGTGGTCGGCATTGTAAATCGTGATCAACTGCCGCAATTCCTTCTCCACGGCTTGCATCGTCTCGCATGCGTGTTTCACGGGCGGAATTTCTTCCGTCTTTCTGTCAATCACCTCAAACCAGCGCAAAATGCCTGGTAGCGTGCATTCAATCTCCAGGATAGTTCTCTCAATCCATAATGTCTGCACATAATATAATTTTTTAACAAAACTGAACAAAAAGAAACAAAGAGGAAAATACTCAGATAATTTTTTACCTTAAATTCATTTTCTTTGTCGACTATGCCTTTATGCACAGGACGGTCGCATTGGAATCGTCTGACGTCGTTGTAATGATAAAACTTAGCAATTTCCTGAGGTATATCATTTGCAAGCGTTATCGGGTTCGCTTCTGGTATTGGTTTTACGTTGCTAATTTGTAAAACTAGACGAACGAACAAGAAGATTGTAATAGGCAAAGAAATACAATTTAAAAGTACAACTTACATTGTCCATCAGAATTGATGACTGAATCGTCCGGAGGAGAATTCTTCGTTAATAATTGAGCAGACGGAAATTCTGTTTGTAGTCTTTGAGTAAACGCATTGATTCGTTCGTACTCTAATCCACGATATACAAATTGTTTGTTCTGCAAATTTGAAGTATGTTTTATTTATTTAAAAAAATGTTCGATTAATTGTACTTACTCGGACGAAAAGTGGAAATCCGAGACCATAAAACCCGACCCGGAAATATTCCGGTTCGTGACGGAGTTGTTGTAAAATGTTATCAAAAAATTTGGCCTCCAATTTCAAAATGTCGCTCAACGCGCGATAATTGAATATCTGGTTTTCGTATAATTGCGCTAACTCCTTTAGTAAGGGAATGCCCTTCTCCCAGCACTGGACATTCCGAAACAAAACCAAATTAATAAAAGAAGAAAAAAGAAAACGTCCTACATACCTTTCCCCTGTCGAAGTGATTGATAATCTGCCGATACAATTGTTCCTTAACTTTACACTCGGTGTATCCGCTGTATTGCGGATCGGACATGATTAATTGATTACTCCAGCTTAATTGGTCCGCGTAGAGTTTCATCGTGAAACCAGCCTCGGTGTAGTTCTCCGCTGAGAGATGCAAGTCGTGCAGTTTATAGATATAACGCAAGTACATCTCTTTACGATTGAACTCATTCTTGTAGAAGTTCAGCAGATTGAACGTGCAGGACATGCGCTTGTCCCGGTTTTCATCTCCTTGTATTACACTGCGGTAATCCAGCAAGCGTTCGAGGAGACGCGTCACGGAGCTAATGAATGCAGCACCGCTGTCTTTCCACGTTGGATCTTCCGCCTGCACTCGATCTAACAACCTACAAAAAATTTAATCAGCAAACCCACTTCTAATGTTCTTTATCTCCAAGTGAGTTTTAGGAGAGAGAGGGCGTGTATTTGATGAAGCGAATTGATTATGTTAATAATATTAGTGACTATCAAGGTGTTTACTTACACGGCGCTCAGATGTTCCCTATTTATGAGAGCATGAAAGTTATGTGATGAAAGAAGTTTGTTAGTTATACAGAAATAATAGTAATTAATGTGAAGCCGATCGATTCGCACAGACTTACATTGTATTGAAGAGCTGTCGATATTCATCGTCGCCTTTGTTCTCCGATATCAAAATATCTAATTTATCGATCAGCTCGCTTTCGACTTGTCTGAAATTCCCTCGGGACTTCTGTTCGCACTCCATCATGTCGAAAAAGATGTGCAGCGTCGCTTTCCGAAGCTCGATTTCGGGAACGAGCGTTACTTCAAGGAACGGACCTACCATCGACGGAATAAAATGGAGTTTATGCTCGCCAAGCTGAGACCACATGGACAATATTTGGAAGCCCATCAAAACCCTCATGTCTCCGTACTTCTCGATAATCTTCTCTCGCTTTACTTCGGAGAATTGCTCCAATTGTAATGAGGACTGCGTGAGGTAATCCACAGCTAGATTGAAATAGCTCGTCCACAACTCTTTATCGAAATATCCGCCACGAGTGTCGAGAAACTTGAAAGCCAGAGGCTGCGCGAGTTCTTGCAAAGATTTCAGAATCACATTGTTCGTGACCATGCGAATGATAAGCCAGTCGGGTGGGAAGACTTGCTGCTTGACTAGATTGCGAAAAACGAGGAAGACGCGCATGAGGAAATCCTTGAGCGGTTTGCGGTCGTGTGCTGGGCCCATGATCGTTTCCCAGAGTCGCTTGTAGTGGAACTCATCGAGGAGTTGCAGCAACCCAATTAGGCCGGCCACGATCCCGCCCTGTGGAGAGGACGAAAGATAAACAAAACGCGATGGAAAGTTTTGGAGCAACTTACAATTACGGCTGTATCTTTGTCAATTATCACCAGCACGGTGTTAATGATCACGTCAAACGTGCTGATGCAAAGGGTGTCGACGTCGTGGTGTATGCAGTTGTTGATTTTGCCGAGTTCCTCCGCCTGTTTGCGTTGTTTGAACAAGAAGCCGAGTATCTCGGCTAGAATGTCCGAACATAAGCGCAATTCTTCGCGACGGATTAAATGATTCCTCAAATGTTTGCACACGTGTGTTAAAAGGACATTGCGTGATTCTATGAGAGAGAAAATATTTAAATCAACTGACCATGGGTTAAATTACTACAAATATTACCATCATCATGAAACAATTTGCCTTGCATTAAAGTCTTCATAAAAAATAATTTCGCCTTCGTCAATTGAGCCTCCCCATCTCTCGGCGCGTCCAACATCGTGTTGGCCAACTTGGTAACTTCCAAAATGGGCAGAATATCCACCAACTGCTCGAATACCACTCCGATATTCATAAGCAATTCGATTTGCGAGTTGATGATAGTCGTCTGCGTCAATCCGAGCATGTTGTTTAGGGAAATGAATACCAGATTTAAATCTCGCCTGAAACTATCCTCGAGCTGACCGCAACTGGCGCGCGAAAACAAAAGCCGGCTCTGGATGATCAGCTTGAAAATCGACTCCAGGCTCTTGAAGCACTTCAAGATTGGCTGCTGCTTTTCAAAGGAGAGCACCCAGTCGGCGCAGTGCTGCACGCTCGTCAAAAGCCCCCTGCAACCCATTGAATAGCGCGTGTCAATGTGAAACAATCAACAAAGAAGATGAATGACAAGAAATAAAAAGAACCGTATGGGGTACAGAATGACTCACTTGTAGACCAATGCGGCAGCAAAGTGGTCTTTAATATAAGCGTCCAATACTGGTTTGAAATACTGAAACTTCGACTCGTCCAAAAGACTGAATATTGAGACCAGCACGTGGAACACCAAACCACTGTGCGTTGTGGAGTTGCCCTCTTCGGTGGAGAACAATGCGAACAACGCGTCGAGAACGTCCTGCAGGAACTTCACGAGTTCTTCGTCGCCTAATCGCAGGACCTTTTGTAAAGAATCTTGGATTTTCTCTGGATGAGACTTCCAGCGCAGAAGAGACAATAGGTCCGTGTTTTGCGTGAGTTTGGTGGAACACAAAAGCGTCTTAACGTACACGACTTCTTTGTGACTGCGACTAAAAGCGCCGGAGTCTTGATTTCCTTCGAAGTCTTTCCCGTGTCCTTGGAGCATCAAGTAGCCACAGTTTTCTAGTTTCGAGGCGTCCTCGCATTTGTAGATAAACAACTCGTGGTTTGCATCGTGCACCGCCGCGCCATCCTTGTCCATTAATCTCACGAACGAGAAACCGAAAAGTTTCTTATCATTCTTCTCCCGCGTAGAACAATGGCGATACTCTAGCCGAACATGCGCCCCGGCGAACTTATCAATTGGCAACGTCAGTCGAACATTTTCGGCCCAAGCAGGGGAATTGTAATGATAGATTATCATAGAGACGTATTCCGATTGTCCCTCACAACCGGACGCTCCCCACAAACAGTTCTTAATTATATTTTTCTCGCTGTCCAGGACAATGATAGACACCTCAATGTTTTTCCCCGTCGACTTGCCGCCGCGCTCGAATTCGCCTTTCTCGAGGATTAAATACAAGTCATTGCGTACATCGCCCGGCATAATGACATCCGCAAAGCCTAGCTTATTGGTCAACGAGATGTTCTTAAATAACAAAGGATTATCTTCCTTGATCTGAGACAGTTGACCATGGAGCATTTTTAGAGAGATAATAATTCCATAATTAGGTTGACAGGACAACGGACTGTACTTCCCGGGTTGTTTGATCAGATTTTCGTGCAACTGATGAAAGTCTTTCTCTTCGCATTGATACACCTTGAGAGTGAACTCCCTCTCATCGGATTCTCCTTCCTTGTGCAGCAACAAATCGCCAAGATTTTGCACCGCAACCCCGTGCGGACGTTTGTAGACCTGCTGCGTACCCGCCGAATGCTTTTCGGCCTTCCGCGAGCTTTCCGAGTACAGCATCTTGCCCACGCGCATCACGTGCGCCACGATGTAAATGTCCCGATTCAAATCGGCGTTGCCCAAATCCGTGAAGATTGTGCAGTTACTGTGCAGCTTCTCGATGTAGTTCGAGAAGCCCTCTTTGGATATTTTGACTAGGAACCGTTCGGAAATGTAGCGGTGCTTTTTGTCGTCGTACAACGAGAAGTAGATTTCGGTGTCTTCGCCGATGTGGTGACCAAAGTCCCTCATGCAGAAATACAAGTGGTGGGTGAGGATCTTTTTTGATTCTTTGCGTTTTATCGTGCCACGAGCCTATCGACGAGTTGGAAAAGCAAGGAATTAGTTTTCACAGTGTAAATAATTAACTGTAGTTTGTAATTGGAGAGTATGTAAATTACGTACAGATGCGCCTTTGGAATTTTCGGCGCTGAGGACGTGCACTTGATGGAGTTCCACAACAGACATCGTATCTGGGTCGACCATTTGGGCTCCCTGGCGAGGTACCAAATCCAAGCCGAGTTTTCTAAAAAGAGAAATGCGTTTTTGTCGTTACTTTGGGTATTAGATCACTTATATTAAACGACACGGTTTTTAAACACTTGCATTGGAAGTCGTCGAAAACATAACGACTGGATTCTCCGCTACATATTGAGCATACAAATTATTTTCAGAAGGCATGATGAGCCCAGAACCTTTCTACCAGGAACCATAACAAAATTAATCAAACCCTCCTAACTGAAAACCAATAATTCTGTGTCTAATCCGTTTTATTATCTTTGCCTGTGAGATAATAACAATAATTCAATTGCTTTTGCAATAAAGTGCCTCGTTCGCAATTAGAAATGCCATAAACTGCGCACGATAGCCTTGCGTTCTTTGTGCTCTAGGTAATAGCCGAGTCTAAGACACAGTAGTACATGCGCGGTGCATTTCTAAGTCGTGGAATCTAATTAAACTCCAAACCGTCCAATGCACAGCGCAAACGTCTTTCAATAAGCGCGATGGCGACGCGAGTCGCTTCAGCCGCACAGCGGCGGGGCCGAGTTGAAAAAATATTCACACGCGGCTGCAATGCATTACGTAGGAGCAAATAGCGCATTCTGAAGTCGCCTGCACGCGGTTCTTCGGAGAGCCCACAGCAACGGCTCGCCTCGCGAGAGGTCACGGGCCCATCCTAATAAAATATGCAGTTGACACGGTGTAAAACGTAATGAATACGTTAGCCTTCTGCGAGTTCAACGAACCGCCGATTCCGGCAAACGCGGCAAGGAAGCGCAAAAATCATCGAAGTTTTGTTCTTCGGGGGATCCGATCTGTGTGATCGCAATCGTCATCGGTAATCACCGCGCGCCGCTATTAGAGGATACCCCTGCTGGTTGCATGCGCATCGCATTGCGTCTTTAATTGCTTCGCATCAGTTCCTCCGGCAACATGGCGTGGCGCTTGGCGCTGAGATTGAGCCACGACGTGGAGTTTTTCTCACGAGTCGCGAGCGCTCGTTTTATCTTTATTTCCAAGCCGAGCCGTCGATGCGTTGGGGCGATCCGAGGCGAGATCACAGAAGAAGGTGGCCTACCTGGGACTCCCACTCTTACACGCGTTCGCACTCCCCAGCTTACGCGAAAGGGACCACGGGAACCACGCTTGACTCATATACGAAGAATCCGCTTCTTCGCGAGCACATCAATCATAGACTTCTGTGCGGCAGGCACGCAACAGTAGTCAGCCTCGATTCCACTGCTCCACCAGCCCCGCCGCGGATGGGAATGATAATAATGATGATGGCGCTCTAGTTACTCTCGTGAAAGGCAAATTTCCTTGAAACTTAAGAGACCTAGTTTCACAGATATTTCATCGCCGTGAGGCCGTAATTGACTGGCACACCAAATGGGCCGCTTAATACTCTGGCGTCTTTCGTAATGCAATCACGGCACGTATTGGTACCGCACAGGTATCGGAAACAAAGAGAGAAAAGCGCAGTTATTGACATTTAAACTCCCCGTCGCATCACAGGTAGCTGGGAAAACGCATTCGAGAATGCTGCGCGCGGCGCATCGATGATGCTCTCGAGTGTAAGCGCTCGGTTCAGCCGTTCGCCTCGTCTCTCTCCGCACTGACAAGACAAGAGAGCCAGAGATGGCAAGACCGGTCCTGTTTTGTCGCTCGCTCGACGCCGCCGATCGCGAACGCTTGTTTCTTTGCGTCTCGAGAAGGCACTGTGGCTGCGTGGTCTTATGAAATCGACTGTACTTCTTTAGGTATGCAGACCGGTTGTTACCATACGTTTACAGGTGAGTTCCAATCGTCGGAGTATCGGTAGGTAGAAAGGAACCTCGGACGAAGACGACCCGAAGAAAGAGGACCCACTTGCAAACATTCCACTACTCGTCTTTAGCGTTTCGTCTCCAGGTCGCATTTGAATATCAGAAAATGGTAAACCATTCAGACCAAAGAAATAAAAAGAAAATTGAAAATTGGAATCTATCCGAGGAATTTCTATAAATTGCTATAACTTATTTCAACATTAATCTATATAAATTAAAAAGTGTTAAGGGGTGCGATTGCTACCTGCACACCCGGAAACTCAACAATCCACCTAACGATACATCAAAATATGGCACCAATTAGTTCCAAAGGTACCAGGCACCTTGGTCACCCTTTATAAACCTTCGAAATCAGGTTTTTCGAGACATAGCATTGAAATCTCCATTTGACTACCACTCTGCATGAAGCTTGGGGTACTTTCGGTCGGGTGCCATCGGGTACCTTCATCGTCTGGCGGCGTTCCTATTCACAAGAACGAGATTTACAGCAACATGGTGGTCGCGCGACGCGAACGAGGCGCGAGGTTGCCGCGCCGCGTTGGCTGAACAAAGAAGCCAGTGGGGCCCCCACTAAATAGACGTCCGTGCAGCGGCTCGTAGAGAATGTGTGCTATCCGCGGTAGTGTGTCGGCGACAGCGACGTCAGCCGTATGACAAAAATGTTTTGAGACTCGGCGTTCGAAACCGCTCTCGCAACGGCTACATCAGAGCGCCTCCGAACCGCAGTACAAAGTTAGCGTTTAATCGAAGCAAGCCCTCGTGCAAGCAGCTCCTTGGCGTGGTGCCGGTCGTAACCGTGCGAAATCTGTGATAACTGGGATTATTTTAACGCTTGGACAAAGGGACGAAGGTAAATATACTCGTTTTCTACTCGAGGCACAGGGCGTACATAAGTCGACTCGACTTAAGTTGCGGCCGAACCTCGCGCATGCTCAAGTTTCTGACAATGAGATCAAATCGAAAGAAAGTCTCGCTCGGTTGACTTGAGTTGACACAAATACTCTGCTGGTATGCTGCATGTTGCACTCCGACTCAATGAATTTCAGTAATGCAATAGCAAAACAAAAACGCGCGTAATTAAATGTTTCAATGGTCACGACGCTCTGACCCTGTTTAGGTTCAATTTAAAGCAATTGTAGCAATCACACTCTGCAGCATGCTCCAATCGCCATTTGGTGACCTCCGAAGTTGGCTTCTCATCAGCACGAGATCAAGCGTATTACACTTTTCCAGGCCGCTTTTTTAGCTCGCATTCCGAATAATTATTATGCTAATGTTATCAAAAGTTATCGGTTCAAGATTAAGTGTCGCCGTCGTGTTTTCTCCATAAATCATACTGTAAACATATGTAAGCTCGGCAAACAAAATTAACACACTTTATAATTATCACCATGTGCGCATGTAAATGAACCAAGATGGAAACTGGCGTCCACGAGAATTCCGAGTTATTTGCTTTCGGGGCTCGTTCAAGTCGCACGCATCAAGCATGGCGTGCGCAGTAAATTAATCCTGCTTGATAAGATCTCATTCGGGCGTTCAGGTAAAAGCGAAACGCTGCGGCGGCCTGCCGCGACGAGCAACAAGAAACTGCAACGCGCTGCACAAAGTGCAAAAATCGACGTCGTGGAAAAGTGTAGTGAACTTTGAGAGAAAAAAAAAAGTTATAACTTAATCGCTACCTGGTCGGAGCGTGTTTGCATGCCGGACCGCGGAGTGTGGAGGAATTTCATTGTCCGTGACTTTACTTAAGAATCGCTATGACTCATGGGCGCGACCAAGCAAATCTTACTAATAAACCGCAAAATTACTGGGAATAACAGTGCCCAAATCAAGCCCGGTCACAGTACACGTCGAAACAGGTCACTCCGAATTTTTGACGAATTACGAATTTGGAAACACCGGCGCTGGCGCGTTTATGTTTTTTAAACATAACACGTTCGTATTTTATCATAGCGCAGTACGTGCGATTTGAAGGATAATCGAGTAGAATTGAATGCATTTGTAAAAACATAAATTAACTGCGCTCATTACAATAAAGAGCCGCACAGAATAGAATAATGTAAACTAACTGGGAACATTGTTTTGCGTCAGTTTCTTGAAATTGAGATTTCTGCGCTTACTGTAACTTTCGTCTGCTTGAGTTAATTCACGTGAGGATACGACCGGATACGCTAGAGTGGTGCACATTTTTATTGCGTAACAACGCGCAATGACCACGACAAACTCCAAAAACTCGTCGCATTATTTTTCCATTGTTAACCAGGACACTCGTGCTGCGTTCGTAGAATACGCACACCTGATGATAAATTATTATGGCTGCGACTAGGAATGCAGAATTGCAGGAAAAGCAGTAAACCGCACGATGTGCAAAGGTGCTTAAAGTAAATGCGCCATTGTGAAAACAGGTTTCAATTTTATTCGCCGATTAGCGCGACGAGATGGAAATGCGCATAGAAATTGTGAACTTCAAAGCTAAAGATAATACGAAACTAAATGCAATAAAAGAGACTTAGACTTAAGTTGGCAATGAAAAACAAAAAAAATATTAAAGTAAACTGAGAATGAGTAGAATTTTAATAAATAAACGCGCGGCATAGTTTTATAAACATACTAAAATGCATATCAAGACCCCGTGGGCGTTTTATTCGCTGATAATGCACGTTTTGTAACAATACCTATCGATGCAAGAATCGTTCCAGTCTAGCACGTTCTTGACACTCTTTTTCTTTCAGAAATAATTCAAAATGTCCGTCTTTGGAATGGTATCCGCGGTGGCGGGCTTCGTCAAAGTCCGTTACCTAGTCGACAAAGCCGTGATAGACAATATGGTGTTCAGGGCCCATTACCGAATCACATCGGCCATCTTGTTTAGCTGCTGCATCATCGTGACCGCCAACAATTTAATCGGTACGTATGTCCTCATCAGCCCCAAACGCATCAGTCATTTGATTTCGAGCAATCAAATAATCTTGCAACTTATTTGCACAATTGTTGTTAATGTTGCGTGCAATTACAGGCGAACCGATTCAGTGCATCAACGATGGCGGTGTGCCCATACACGTGATAAATACGTATTGTTGGATAACATATACGTTTACGCTACCGAATGAGTTGCACAAGCCGGTGGGGACGCACGTGGCATTTCCGGGATTAGGGAACGAGCATCAAGAAAAGGTCCATCACAGTTACTATCAGTGGGTGCCATTCGTTCTCTTCGCACAGGTACGCTATCCGAGAATGAAATCGTTGACGAGGATTAGAGACTAACCAATGTATTTTTAGGGTATCTTATTCTACATTCCCCACTGGATCTGGAAGACTTGGGAGGAGGGTAAAATCCGCATGATCTCCGAGGGCATGCGCGGCGCTTTAGTGGGTAACAAAGATGACCGTTCTCATCGTGTCAGTCGGCTGGTTCAATACGTGATCGAGAGTCTCCATCTGCATAACACCTACGCTTTCGGATACTTTTTATGTGAAGGATTGAATTTCGTCAATGTGGTAAGTAAAATATTCCAAATTAGCGAATATCGAATTAACTCGCGATTCTCCCTCTTAGATGGTAAACATTTTCATGACGGACAAATTCCTCGGCGGCACCTTCTTAACCTACGGCTCCGAGGTGATCAACTTCTCTAACATGAACCAAGAAAACCGCACGGATCCGATGATCAAAGTCTTCCCGCGCATCACCAAGTGCTCGTTCCACAAATACGGAGCATCAGGCACCATCCAGGAGCACGACGCCATGTGCGTGCTCGCCTTGAACATTCTCAACGAGAAGATCTACATCTTCCTCTGGTTCTGGTTCATCATCCTCGCAGTGCTCTCCGGCCTGGCTCTCGTATACTCCACTGCCGTCGTCCTACTGCCAACCACTCGCGAGTTTATCTTGCGCAGACGCTTCCGCTTCGGCACACCGCAGGGCGTCGATGCCATCATCCGCAAGACGCAAGTGGGCGACTTCCTGTTGCTGCACTTGCTCGGCCAGAACATGAATCTCATGGTTTTCGGCGAGATTCTCGACGAGCTGGTCAGACGCCTCAACTACGGCAGCAACAGCAACTTGCCCTCGGCGCCCAGCACGCTCGAGATGAGTCCGATCTATCCAGAGATAGAGAAGTTCGGCAAAGAGACCGAAACGTAAAGGCTATATCCACGCATGGTCCACGAGCGCATTCGACAACAAACTAGACACAAGGAACAAGACAAGAGACATTCGCAGCGCCATAGTATTATTAGATCTCTCGCCTTTCACTATTTAAATCGAAATTAGTTTTTTTTTATCGAGTAAGGAATTTCATTTGATCACGACGACGCAAAAACGTGACGACGCAGACGTACGTAGTAGGTAAGAATTATTGTGATTATTATAGCGATTAGGTTTAGGCGGAAACGCACACCGGAAGCCGCGCGCTGTCAATGCGGGCGTGTGCATACGCTATGCATTCTGACTCTGCCCGATAGTGGCGTATGTAATGATGTTTATTAGTAATTGAGAAATGTTCGCTTTTAATTATAATATTTTTTTTTCGTTCATCTACTAACTTAAGACTGTACGACTATTTTTTATGAATATTTAAGCGTTTTAGTGCCTTAAATGTCGACAATAAATCAAAAGTTATAAAAGTAAACGAGCTCTTCTTAAATAGAACATTTTATCCCATAAATTCAACTAATTTCATTTGTAATTTGTAAAAAGGAAGCAAAAATATGACAATTTGTACTCACCGATTTCCCCAATCGATTTTGGCTATAATTTTCAACTTGAGCTCTTTGGTCTGGTCCTGGGTCAACGTACCGGAGACTAGCTGACGCCGCCATTCTAACAAATCCCGCATAACTTTGCCGACTGTATCGAATTTGTACGTTTCGCGTTCCTGCGCAACAGAAAAAAAGCGTTTCATATCGAATACAATGAATTTTCTTCAATAGATTAAGGACCCCATTCGCAACATACCACAAATAGTCGCTTCCATATTTCGTTCCATTCTCTCAGCACAAGCGTGACTTCCCTGACGACGGGATCTTCCAACGGGACGACGCTCTCAAAAAGTCCTTCGTTATCGACTTTGCACGGCTTAAGATGGATGTATGCCTGAGGGAAGATACCCTTCATCGAGCGATTCTTCGTCGTGAATCCTCGATACCATCCTGCGCATTCTTCCAAGATCTGCACCGTCTCGCCGATCTCCAATGGCAGGCCGCATCGCGAATCCCCGCGCCAATTATAAATGGCTGCAAACAAATGATAAAAATTAATTCCTGTGTCACTGCGTTTTCCTTGTTATTAATATTAATGATACATTAATAGCCCCATAATTGGCACACCGTACAAACACACTTTATGCGTTGCTTCAACTCTGCGGATTTTATAACAATGAGACAAGCGTCACAACTTTAATAAACATTAATATTGTTTATCCCTAGAATTTGTTTCGCATACAACTATTTGGCTTTTTACTGGGTCAATTCGTAGTAAAGTTTATTTTATACAAATGCAATTAGATTCTTGTTAATCGTTGAGGTTTAATGCTATTTCCTTTGATAACATCAATGCCACGATTTCATGTTCACGGCCACATTAGCAACAAACGCACATGGCAGTCGGGTTTTCCAAGGGGGATTTTCTAGTGGTAATGTTTGCCTTTAATCGGTCTTTGTTTAAAAGCCGGCAATGATTAACAATGCCCACCGGAACGGTATATAATGTGCTCTTGAAAATACTATTATCAGTTCATTTCTACCTTTTGTAATTGCGCCACGGGTAATCAGTCAAGAGCACAAAAGACAAGAAACATGCGTAGTCGTAATCAACTCGTATTCTTAACGCTTTCGGCTTTGTTGGTGACAGTTTGGTCAGCATCAAAAGGTATGTCAGAAAAAGAAAGCGTGTTATTACTTACACAAAAGTTTGATATAATGTACAAATTACAATGCAAACCAAATATTGCCTGAAAAAACTCGCCCTAACTAAACCTGCATGCCTTTGTACAGATAAAAAATAACTGCATTTACAAGAAACATTTATTTGTAAATATAAATGATTTAAATTAATTCTAGAATGTAGAAACCCTCTTCAAGAATATAGAGAATGCCAATCTTCGAGCTGTGTGAAAACATGCGAAAATCCAAATCCTATCGCGTGTACTTTTGACTGCCAGCAAGGATGTTATTGCAAAGATCCGTTGGTCCTCGACAAAATCACCAATGAATGCGTAGAAATTGAAAAGTGCACAAGTAAGCAACCCCTAGCACGTTTATATTTTCGATAGCATTGCGAAAGAATTGCTTGTTATAGAATTATGTAGAGAAAATGAAGTCTACAAGACATGCGGATATTGCGACTCTTCCTGTTTGGGAGATCCCTTGGGATGTCCCAAGAACTGCCGACCTGGATGTTACTGCCAGGATGGATACGTAAGATACGACGGAAGATGCATCAAAAAGGAAAACTGCCCCATTTTAGAGTGAATGAAATAGTTATCGTCTACTTGTTTTTTGCACGGTGGTGCAAAGTATTTTCAACTAGGTGCGGGCTTCACCAGAGTAAACAAAATGCCATATTAAGTTTTAAAATGTTTGCAAGTGAATGTCGCATTGTAGAATATTAAATAGTTATTATTATTATTAATCATTCTCCGTCTATATGGTGGGTTGCGAATTTTACATTTTGCTGCACTGCTATTTGTCATTTTGGTTCGAATTATTAAATCCGCATGCGATTTACCAGGGCCAACTTAGAAATACATGCTAGACGTGTAAAGTCACATATCGAATCCGCACAGGAAAAACTCGTGCGATTTGATGCGTCTCTGCGGTTTTGCGGACTATTTTAAACTATTTCCACTACGTAACTATGACATACGCCAAATCACATGCGACTTTTTTGAAAATCGCAAGCGATTTTCACGCTATGGTTGCAACTGGAAGGGTAGCCGGACACAAGTTGGGGAGGTATAGCATAATAATAATAATAATAAATATATAATAATTAATGTATTAATGAATGTACTATACGTCAATAGTAAAATTAACAATCTTCAGAATATTGAGCCTTTCTTTATGAGAACTAACTCATTTACAAAATTTCTATTAATCAAAAATCAGTGTAAAATCAAATTATACTTATAAATAGGTAAAAAAACAAATGGCCTATTACCCCAAAACGAGTGAAGAAAAGCACTAAAATCATTCTTTAAAATAAATATTTATAATTATAATGGCGTTGATTCAGAAATCGCACAACAAATTTCTATATAAACATTTATCATTCAATGAGATAAGTTTTAACGTGGAAAATGCGACCACGAATTTTGGCATATAACAGGTAAGCTTTCTTATATATTTGAATATATTCTTTTAAGTATTAATAAAATTTTTTTCTCAAAATATTGCAATGGCACAAGGATAAAGACCCAAAGTCATTCAAGAAGGATTGGCTAAGTTGGAATGAGCCTCTAAAATACTGGAAATAATTAGATAATTAGATTTGCTCACAATCAGCAACAAAATTTGCATAATAATATACTCATCCTTTGAGTAATAAGTAATGAACGTTTTATCGCCCACATTTTTCTTGGTTCTAAATACAGATAAGAAAATTCAGGAAGAAGCATCGCAAACAACTTTTTGGTTTCTTGCTAAATCAATTCGTACTAAAATTTATTTTATACAATTGCAATGAATTCTTGTTATTCGATGATGAGATTTAATGTAATTTTCCTTTGATAACATCTCACGATTTCATGTTCATGGCCACATTAGGGTTGACTAATGAGTAATTGTTGTTTTTTTTTCGTTATTAAAAATTCTAGCGTTCATCAAATATAACAACAATTGAATCAATTATGTATTTTACGCTATTGCTAACTATCTGCTGTCACTGTTCGACCAGTTTGTCGATGCTCCTTTGCCAAAAATCGGCTGGCCTAGATTCGAAAAAGTTGAGAAGACAATTTTGGAAATCTTCCTCATTGTTGAAGGTTACGAATGTTAACAAATGAAGACGACAGGATTGTGTAGGAGAAAATTAGATTTCGAATAATATAGTACACTTGTTCAAATTTTATGGAAATCGTGGCGAGACAGATGTTTAAACGCTCATTACTTATTCTTCACGATTTGTTGGTTTCATTTTCGAAATAACTAGTCCTAAAAGAAACATGCGAAAAAGAAACAAAAATGTTGCTATGTGTTTATATGCCAAAATACACAACAACACGGCGATTTCCGTATATTCACGCGTTACCGCAAATAAAATTTAATCAAACAATTGTAATAGACAGAAAGAACAATATCATTTATATTTATAACTATTAGAGTACTATATTTCGTAATTTATGAAATTCATTGTACGAGTACAATAAACACTCAAACTTTAAGTACATTAATCATAATATAATTCCATTATAAACCCAAAAAGTAAAAATATCCACCTATGACTAGTAAGTAAATCTAACAATACGTAGATTATCATTCACGCGAGAGCCGAGATAGATGACGACTTCAAACGAAACTTAATTATAAAATTCCCGACGCGCTGCAATTCTATTTCGAATTTTAATGCGGCGACAATTTCGCCCGCGGCGAATGCAATTTTCCAGCCGTAAACACATTGCGAATATAACGTGTCGACTAAACGGGTTAAAACGTAAAACTCCGCGCCGGCCAGCCAGGCGGCGGCAATAAGAGCAGCTGAACGCGAAAAATGCATAAAGCCGACTTGTCATCCTCGCTGAAATGAAGAGCCTCGAGAGTAATTTAAACCGAGCGATAATTTCGCGCTGAACTTTTACTTCCTTTCATTCAAGTGATTCAAAGCGGGCAGAAATACGCGTACAACGTTAGTATTGTGTGTGTTAACACATGTTAACAGCGGGAGGATCTAGCAGGCCGTGTGTGGTATCGGTAGCGGCAATAGCATTAACTGCAGGAATAGCAGGAACTGGGAAATTAAAGCACGAAGAGTTTAATAATAGCTCGAGCGACGAAACGTGTGCAAATTTATGCGTACAAGTTATGAATGTGAACTTCACCTTGCTAAAAATTACATTATTGGAAATTCATTACGCAATTTTATAGTTTTCGTTTATGTGTGATGTACATGAGATTAATGAATTACGAAATATTGTAACGTGACAATTGCTTTTAATTTAAACATAGAAAATAATTTGAGGGATCTATACGTAGAGATCAGGAAAAACCAATCAACACTTGGCTTTAGAATATAATCACAAGAAGAACCAAAAATATTTGTTTATTAGATTTTCTAATTAGAAATTTGTCGGCAAGTTTGATACAGTTTTTTACAACGATTTTTATAAGTAATTTTAAAGAAAAGATATTTCATTAGAAATATATTTCTTTCTGTACGAATAAAAGTAAGTCACAGTCTGTTTATTCGAGAATTTGGGTAACGAGTGAACGCGGCCGTGTTATCCGATTGAGCTGTCAGCAACGGGACACCAGCTAGAAATATATAAATCAAACCATTGATTTCTGGAATTTGCCTAAGGATTTGCAGAATGTCTAGATATTTCAATCAAACTTTCTATTATAAATTCCACACCGTATATATTGGGTAGAGTAATAAATAATGAACGTTCATACTAAACACATGAAAGCTTTTCTCCTCTACAATCCTGTTGTCTTCATTTGTTAACATTCGTAACCTCCAACAATGAAAAGGACCTCTAAAATAGACTCCTCCACTTCTTCGAATTTATGTCAGTCGATTTCCGGCAAAAGGGCATTTACAAAGTGATCGAAAGGTGGCAGGAGATCGTTAGCAATAGTGTAGTATACACAATTGATTAAATTATTGTTATATTTGTTAACTCGGAGACGGTGGTATACCACCAACACCACCTAATCAAGACGGACTCAAGTGGTTAGCGATCGGACTTCGGAAGTGACTGGAGCATGCAGCAGCCTTTGCTTGTTGTTTGGTGTGTTTAGCTAGTATTATTGCTATTAGTGTTGCTCGGGGGTGGCAGGGTGGTTCTGTTCGTGTTCGACACAGAAACGAGCATCATCATTGCGCCATCATCATCGGCGGTTGCCGCAACCTTATTTGATGAGGAATAGTCGAATTTTTAATAACTCAACTCGACACAATCCATTTTCTACTTGAATTTTCTTATTTCTTTTGAAAATGACGAATAACATGGACGATAAGACGCTCATTACTTATTACTCTGCCCAAAATATTATTTTCGGAGTTTATTAAAAAGGACTGTTATAAATCGCGATGAATTTCATTGGTCCTCCTGTAATGGTGAATATTAAATATATTTTAAATGCAATTTATAGACTTATAGACTAAGTAATAAGTTTTGCTAAAATTATCCAATTAATTATTTCAAAAGATTATAAAAATATAATCAAACTTTCTATTATTAATGCCGTACCGTATGCTAATAGATATAGATTATTTGCAGACCGATTTATAATGTTATTACAAAAAAAATTCATAAAATGCGATGAATTTCATTGGTCCTCCTCTAGGTATTAAATATCTTTTAGATGCAATTTATAGATTCACTAATAAGTTGATTAATTCTGTTAGTTCTGTTAGTTAATTCTGATCTATTCCAGGATATGTCTGTATATTGGTAAGATTGACCCACTTCAATGTCCACGTAACAAATTTTCCTTAAAATTAAGGCAATATAACATTAAAAATATTTACATTTGATAAATGAAAAATTCTACAATGGAACTTTTTTTCGTTCTGCTCGTTTGCGTATCGTATGATACTGAATTGCTGTTTATGCGATATTAAAACACGTGTTCGAATCCATGCAATATTATTCTCAAATTCGGTGTCAGATTGTCGTGATTTCCAGGCAATCCGGGTGCTCGTTCACGAGATTTTGCTGTACCTCGATCAAAACGATGCCGACCGTTAATGAAAATCTGCCGTTTTGAAAATTAATTAAATTCAATGGTTTTAATTTACATTACAACTATTGCCCAACATCAAACTATATCATCAACGATACTAATCGTTCATTAGATATAATCAAACAGTTCCCACGCTACTCTAGCTCAAAGTCCTCCGCTATGAGAAACTTTTTCAAGCCAAAGATTTGTATCCGAGAAATGATAGTTAATTTTAAAAACACAACAGAGAGTTGAACTGTTTATCATTTCATATTATTCATAACCCGCTCCGACACCATCCATTGCTCACGAAAACCTCTTATAATCTAAACAAAAACAACAACTATAAAAAGCAACTGAATTAACTCACAGCCCGAGAGCGTTCGTGCTCCCAGAAAATTGTTTACATCTACCGATTCCCATGTGTTACATTCATTCGAAGAAATTTTAAATATAGTGGAGCGACGTGAACGCACAAACCCGAACGCCCTGCAAAACCTTCGACCTTCCCGACGCGCACAATAAAATATCTAATAATAAATTCCTCACGAATACAAGACAGGAAATAATGTTTTCGAAAATGCGCTGTGCCGCCGTCTCCGTTATGCAAATGCCCCGGCATCGGCGCGGGGTTAACGCGAGAACGAGCGCGGCATGAAGATGAAGAGGAGCGAAGCGCAGAAAAGGATTCGTCGGGCGCGATCGCCGAACCGGAAGTTGTGCGTCTGCGACAATCATCAGTCGCGGTGCTCTCGACGCGCGGCGAACAAGCGAGAGAAAATCAAGTGCGGTTATCAAGTAATCATGACGAATTAACGCCATAATTGCTTCGAAAACAGTCGCCGGCGATTTTTCGCCGGCGAGTAAAACAAAACGCGCCCGACGCTCACAATTAACCGCGGCGGTTACCCTTATCGAGAGGGGGGTCAACGATGTCGTCCCGGACGTTCCCTTTTGTAATTATCCGAAATTTACGATCGCGTTAAACGCAGACATAAAATCCGACGAAGCAAAAAACACTGACGAACAACATTTCCTTTTCAGATAGAACTTATCGGTTTGCAAGAATCGATTTAATGAGTAAAACGCTTTTAATCCTATCATTAGCATGCGATAAATCTAACGACCAATCAACGCTCGATAGTTTCTGCACGCCGCATGCCATTCGAATCGATTTGTTTATTTATTTCGCATTAATGTGCACACGGTGAATTTGCAAAGAGTGGATTCACAACGCGATACGCGGAATTCTCTCAAGTCGGAGCGTCCGAAGGCAAAAGGTTTTATGTAATCGCCAGCTGATGCGACCGTCTTGCCGCAATTAGAATTAATTACATTCGTTTTAACGATCATAAACAAAAGCCGTGCCATTCACACATATGTACATGGATTGTTTTAACTTGAATATTCTTCGTGTCGTTGATAAGAATTCGGAGCGGATTTTGTTTTTCGCTCGTCGCGCGTTTTACTCACCAACGCCGTATTTCCGTGTTTTCGTAGGAATCCACATTTTGATTTATTCAAACGAACTTTCACATTTTTTCCGATGCTACGACACTGCACACTGACTGATCAATAGAACTCATCTGTTGTGTCCACCATTGCGCTCGCTGCACGAACTGTCATAGGAATCCGGCGGTTTGCGACGCGAGTAGCGCGAGTGCCGCTCGCGCTATCTGGCGAAACTTGCGAGCAACTTGTGTTCGGGAAATACACGAACTCGATAAGTTTCATATTTGGCCGCTAGGTTGCAAAGCGGGACAAGTCGTAAAAACGAGAAAAGCGACATAGGGGGAGAATGACGAAGTGCAGAGAAAAATATTTGGTACGTCTACGAGATTCACGCAAATTTTCAAATGATATAATATGTGTCCTCGTTTAGTTTCTAGACACGAGGACACTATGTAAAATAATCATTTTAATTACCATTTCTGTTTACCATAGTAATTGTATAAACATTTAAAATTTGATTAAAAACGTCCATATTAATAAATCCGAGCAGATCCGAGTAATAAACGCGAGAAACAAAAGACGTCTGATACGGGCGCTGGAAGATTGTACCACACACTAAAGTGCAAAGAAAAAACTCCATTATAATGCTAAATGTTGTTTATTTTTTTATAGTAAATATATTAACATTTAAAATTTTGTTGAAAGCACACGGGTTAATAATTTCTTCAACAAAAACTATCTGCAAGATTATACAACTTGTGCAACACAGTAAAGAGAAAGTAATACGAAAAACGTGGAATGTAATGCCTGCTAATGCTAAATGTTACTATCTCACAAGTATATTATCAAATTATGAACGCTAGAAAGAAAAGACGTTCGGTATGATCTAAAGCAGTTATTAGGTTTTTGTTGGTAAAGATATTATCATTTGACATTTTGCTAAAAGCACACTAGTTAATAACTTCTTCAAACAAAAACTATCTGCAATATTATACAACGTGTACGATGCAGTCAAGAGAAGAAAAAAATACGCAAAATGTAATGCAAGTTATTATTTCACGTGTCTCGCGTAAATTTTTAAATAATAAGCGCTAGAAAAATTGACATTCGATATTAACATTTAAATTTAGGAAAAGCGCATTAATAGTTAATATTTCATGAACTAAAACTATCTGCAGCATTCTGCAATAAATCTTCGGTATAATTTCGAACGCAATTATTTTTCAAAAGATAAAAGCTAGACACGTAAAACGTCCGGCATGGTACAAAGCATTCATTTCAGTATCGATATCAGGTTATTAACATCCAAATGTTTGCAAGGCTGTGCTAACTAACAATAAAAGAAAAACCTTCACTATATTGATAAATATGACTGTTTCTGGGGCCTCACACAAATTCTCAAATAATAAACGCTGGCAACAAAAGACATTCGACTTGATCCAAAATAATCGTTTTATTTTCAATATTAAGTATATTAATATTTAGAATTTGGCAAAAAACCACACTGGTTAATAATTTTTTTTTCAGCTAAAACGATCTGCAAGTTTCTCCAACACACCGAAGTGCATACCCCCGACATAATGCTAAATGTAATTATTTTATTTGAATAATTATAATAATATAAACATTTTGAACTTTTTCGATAGTACATTGTGAAATAATAATTTTTATATATTCTTACTCCCGTATTCAATATTGTATGATTTCAAGTCAATATAAACTAAAACAAACCGAATCAATTGGTACGTGTGCAAAATGGTTGCGTATGAATTAATTAAAGTCGTCTAGTAAAAACCTAATAAACTTATTTGCGAGCCCGTGTCCTCTTCGCAGTGGGCTGCAGATCCGAATCGTTCATCTCTGCATCGGACTTCAAGCGACGCTTGGACACTTTCGGTTGCGGCGTTGTTAGCAAAGAACCGCCTTTGTTCTCATCTTTGAAAGAAACCTTCTTTTCTACAGTGATCGTAGTAACCCCTTTCAAACGCTTCGTCGACACCACTTCGACCTCAACCTCATCTTCCTCTGCGGGAATTACTGGTGATGTGGTTTTTTGATCTTTTGCCGGGCGACCACGCTTAGGTGCCGCTTTGGTTGCTTTTTTAGCAGAGCCTTCGTCGGCGACCGCTTCTTCTTTACCGGCTGCCCCACGACGCGTTCCTTTCGTAACTTTGGGGGTAGCTTCTTCCATTTCGGCCTCTACGGTCGCTTTCCGCCCACGGCGTGCCCTCGTTGGCTTCTCCTGTGTCTCGGCTGGTTCTTCAACTTCCTCCTCAACGGCCTTAGTAGCTCGTCCTCTACTAGCCTTGGTAGTAGCTTTTGGCGCTTCGGCTTTTGCAGCCCCACGGCGTCCTCTAGTGGTTTTCTTTTCTTCCTCAGGTTGTTCGACATCAGCTTCTTCATCATGAACCTGCACGACTTCTTCAACCTCTACAGCTTTTCGGCCCCTAGTTTTCGTTTTAGCTTCAACGACCTCAGGTTCGGGCTTCTTTCCTCTTGTCGTTTTCTTTTCTTCTTGTGGTTGTTCGACATCAGTTTCCTCATCCTCAACCTCGACAGCCTTTCGTCCTCGCCGACTTCTAGTTTTTGTTTTGGCCTCGACGACCTCAGTTTCGGACTTTTTCCCTCCAGTGGTTGTATTTTCTTCAGGTGGTTGTTCGTCACCAGTTTCATCATCAACCAACACAACTTCTTCGACCTCGGCAGCCTTTTGTCCTCGACGACCTCTAGTTTTCGTTTTAGCTTCAACGGTCTCAGCTTCGGACTTCTGTTTTTCTGTCGTTTTCTTATCTTCTTGTGTTTGTTGGGCATCAGTTTCCTCATCATCAACCTCGACAGCCTTTCGTCCTCGTCGACCTCTAGTTTTTGTTTTTGCCTCGACGACCTCAGGTTCAGACTTCTTTCCTCTACCGGTTTTCGTTTCTTCCGCCGGTTGTTCGATACCAGTTGCCTCATCATCAACCGTCACATCTTCAACCTCGACAGCTTTTTGTCCTCGTCGACCCCTAGTTGACGTTTTAACCGCGGCGATCTCGGGCTCGGACTTCTGACCTCTACGAGTTTTACTTGTGCTCTTACCAGGTTGTTCTTCTTGTACAGATTCAGTTTCGACTTCCACTGTTTTCTTTCTTGTCGTTCTAGCCTTGATTGGTTCTATTTCAGGGTTAGTTGATGCTTCTGTTGCTTCTGAATCAGCCACGGCAGCTTTACCCCGTCGGCCTCTTGTAGATTTTGGTTTCTCAACCGTCTGCTCTGGCTCTTTGCTTCTGCCAGCTTTCTTTGTGTCGCTGTCCTGTTCAGGTTCGTCGTCCTTATTTTCCTCCAACTCTGGCACTGATTTTCCTCCACGCTTCCTTGTGGCTGCTGGTTTCTTATCTTCAGATGTGGTCTTCGTAGTGCGCGTGGATTTAGTTATCACTGGCGTTTCGTCATCAGCTACATCTTCTGTGTCCTCTTGTGAGGATTTCTCCTCAGTTTCATCTAATTTGGCTTTCCGCCCCCCTGTGGTTTTAGGTTTCATTTCCTTAGGAGTTGGCTTAGGCGTATCGTTTACCATATTAGTGTCTTCAGCAGCACTTTCTTCCGAATCCGACACAACATCAATTTTACTTCTCTTCGCTGTATTCTTTGCTGCTGAGGTAGCCACTCGCTTCGTTTTGGTTTGATCTTTAGGAGTTTCTTCAACAACATCGTCTTCTTTCGGAGCATTTCGACGAGATCGGCCACTTTTGGTGGCAGATTCTGAGATAGCTCCTCGCTTGGGCTTAGTTTCTTGTATGGGAGTTTTTTCAACAACTTCATCGCTTTCTTTGGGGGCATTTCGAAGAGATCTGCCACTCTTCGTGGCAGATGCAGAGGTAGCTCCTCGTTTTGGTTTGGTTTCTACTTTAGGTGTTTCATTGTCCACTACAGCAGTATTTCGGCTAGAACGGCTACTGATCGTTGCAGCTTCAGTTTCTTCAACTGTTTCAGCATTCTTGCGAGATCGACTACTTCTTGCAGATGGGTTTTCCTTGTTCTCACGAGTATTTTTCTTTGCGGATTTTTCAACCTTTACCGGAGCTACAGTTTCGTCTTCTTGGAGTTCTTCAACCTCCTCAGTTGCCATTAATTCTGCAACGCCCTCAACATCGCTCAAATCATTCTTTGGTCCTTTCTGTTGCTTCGGCGTCCTCATCAACTTCTTCAATCCCTTTGGGCTGGACAAGTCATTCTTGGGTCCCTTAACAACTTTTGGTGTAGCCATCAACTGCTTGACACCTTGCAGATTACTCAAATCATTCTTAGGTTCCTTCACAGCTTTAGGCGTTGCCAACAATTGCTTCACGCCTCTGGTATCGCTCAAGTCATTTTTAGGTTCCTTGGCAACTTTCGGAGTGGCCATCAACTGCTTGACACCTTTAGGACTGCTCAGGTCATTCTTAGGTCCTTTGACCACTTTAGGTGTAGCCAGCAATTGCTTCACTCCTCTCGGACTGCTCAAATCATTCTCTGGTTCTTTTTGAATGCGCGCCCGCTTAGGCTTGCGCCCTTCTTGCGGCTTTTCTTCGGCAATAATCTCCGCTTCTGATTCGTCATCTTCGTCAACAGACTTTACTTCTGTCTCGGCAACATTCCTCTTTTTCGTGGACTTCTTAGAAGATTTCGGCGTTTTGGATAGTAATTGAGGAGTCTTGAATACAATGTCGTCCTTGCTTGGGGTTGCTTTTACAGGCGTGATAAATGTATCGCCCGGCTTTGCAGCCTCTTCCACGTCGGAATCATCAAAGATATCGCTGGTTACGTTTAGGACTGCAGACGCGGATTTTCTCGACTTAGATGTTGAGACTTGAGTAGGAGTTGTAGGCTCATTAATTGAGATAGATTTTCTCACACTCTTTCTTGTTGCGGAAGGTAGTTCAGCGTGTGGAGTGGTTTCCACAATTGAATCATTTATAGTGGACTTCCTCACGCTCTTTCTAGAAACGGTGGTTGCTTCAGATACAGTCTCATCGTTTTCAGAAAGCGTCTTCCTGAAACTTTTCCTAGAAGAAGCAACAGGCACGTCTACAATTTCCTCTACTTCATTTTCTTCCTCGTCAACATCAACAATGGAGGTTTCACTTAATTTTAAAGATTTTCTAATACTCTTGCGCGCTGATTTAGAGTCTTCAACTAGTACATCTTCTACAGCATTCTCTTCATCCTCGAATGTCTCAATATTCTTTAGAGACTTCAGCGCACTCTTCTTTTGGTATAGGGGTTCTTTAGATACATGTTCGTCCACAGTCTTGGCAAGTGATTTCCTGGAACTCTTTCTAGAGGATGCAATTGGTTCATTTGCAACTTCTTCAAACTCATTTACATCATCAATATTAACTGTGGGAGTTTCCATAGATTTTATGGACTTCCTCACACTCTTTCTAGACGACTTAGGAGCTTCAGTAATTGCAGTATCTTCTCCACTTTCAATTGTGTCAATATTCTTGAGAGATTTCCTGGCGGTCTTCTTCGAGGATGAAAGTTCTTCAGGGGCTGGTTCATCCAGAGGTTTGGCAAGTGATTTTCGAGAACTGTCCTTGGCAGAAACAACTGGTTCGGGTGTTTCATCTGTTTCCATTTCAACCGTGTCTCCAACTTGCTGCGCATTTTCAATATCCTGCTCGGATCCATCTTCACCATCATTTTCAGAGGATTCCACTTTAGCAAGAGACTTTCTGGAACTCTGCCTTGAAACAGCAACTGGTATCTCCACAATAACTTCCTCTGTAGATTTATCATGTTCTGTTTCTATCTGGCTAGTAGTTCTCCTCACACTCTTCCTTGGAGAATCAACTGGCTTCTCATTCTGGACCAACGACATCCTAGATTTTCGTGTACTCTTCCGAGAAGAAGCGGCTGGTTCCTCCACTACCTCATCATTATCATCGTCAACAGCTTCTGTTTCTTTCATCGACTTGCGAGCGCTCTTTCTAGAAGAAATTGTAGGTTCCTCTGGAGCTTCTTCACTCTCGCTACCTTCAACGAGATCTCTTTCCATGGACACATCAAGCTGGGAAGTCTCGGCTTGTGTATAGGACGTTTCATCACATGAAAGAGCGAGATTGAAATCTGCAACATCATCTATAGTAGATTCATCGGTTCCGCTTGATTCAACGTCCTTGATGGACTTCCTATCGTGTTTGCTTGAAGAAACATGAGGTTCTTGTAACATCTCCAAATCATCATCAGTGGCCTCAACATTCTTCAATGATTTTCTCACACTCTTCCTAGAAGGTACTGCTGTGTTTTCAGTTTGCTCATCATCACTTGATTCAATAATTTCAAATTCATCAACTGATTGAGTTTGTCCTCCAGATTTTCTTATGCTATTTCTTGAAGGAAAAACAGGTTCTTCAACCACTTCATCTTTCTCATTACCGGAAACGTTAGCAGCAATCTCGTCAGTCGTTTCGTCAATTGCTTCATTGTTTACTGATTTTCGTGTACTTTTACGGGAAGAAACTACCTGTTCTTGAACTGCATCAATTTCTTCAACTGATTCATCTGTATCAACAGATTCCACTTTAGCTGACGATTTTCTTACGCTCTCTCTTTGTTTAGCATTTGCTTGAGACCTCCTTGTGGTTTTCCATGAGATAACTACAGACTGCGGACGCGAGACTTCTACTTCAGCTGCCTCACATTCGTTTATATCTTCATCAAGAGTAGACGTTTCCATTTCTTTCAATGACTTTCTAATGCTTTTTCTTGAAGAAATAACGGGTTCTTCTGCAGTATGTTCATCATCATCACTTTTAGCCTCATCTGCCATCACGTCTTCATCAGGAACGGACTTCCTAATACCTTTCCTTGAAACAACAGCCTCAACATCTTCGTCGTCATTTTCTTCAATACTTTCAGGAAGCGCACCTTCAGTGTGTCGTACTTTTTTGTTTAGCTTATTAGCATTGGACGCAGGCAGGGAACGTCCTCTATTCCTTCTCCCAGTCTGATTTTCATCAGCCTTTGCCACCGCAGCTGGAACCTCCGAATCTTCCATGGGTGATTCATCATCAGCGGCATCATAATCAATATCAGTGATGTTATGATTCGAGAGATTTTCTGTATTCTTCGCCACCCACTTCTCCACTTCCGGACTAATCTCCGCTAAACATCCTTCCGACTTTCTAGAAACTCCCCCGGCAATATCCTTGGACTTAACGGGAAGAGATTTGCCATAAGTACGACGTGCCTTCTGCTTCGGAAAAATATCCTCATCTTCATCATTCAATGTACTAATACCGGAGACATTGAAAACACTACTAGTAGTGCCCTCCTCACTCTTATCCTCTTCTGCCGAATTGGCTCTCTCTACGGCCGGCGTTTTCATCAAAGCCTTCATTCCAGACATGTTATGGTCATCCGCATCATCCTTTTGTGCCTTAGGAGTCTTCATCAAACGCTGAACGCCGGTCGGACTCGAAAGATCATTAAGCGGTTCCTTCCCCGCCCTAGGAGTTTGCATCAACTTCTTAATGCCGGCGACGTCGGTGAGATCATTGAGAGGTTCCTTCTGGCCTTTCTTCCCAGTATCTGGTTTCGCTTCGCTTTGCGGCACTGGAGAACCGAAGTCGGAATTCTCAAATGTTACGTTGTTCTTCAGATAAACAAATGATGATGTATCGACAGATTCGCAAGTAGTATTGGCCGACTCAATGACGGGCTCGTTTTCTTGGTTCGAAATTCGATCCGATAACGAACGTCTATGGATTATTTTCTTGGTCTGTTTCGGTTCGGTCATCGCCTTCCTCGCTGGCAATTTCGCCGGTTGGGGAGTTTTTGTCAGAGATTCATCTAGGGAAATTTCGGATTCGATTTCTGTCGCATCCTCCTGTTTAGAGACGAAATAAAATATATAAATACCTTTGTTCTGCGACTACGAAATATAATGTACTTACAGATCCTGCGAACTTCAATCGTTTCATAGAATTTTCTTCGGTAGATGTATAACGACCCCTTTTTCTCTTCTCTCTATAGTCATAGTCGGTTGAAGTGGTTTGGTCCATTTCAGAAGAAGAGGCGTCCATTTCAGTTTCCTCCTCTTCCTCCTCCTCCTCAACAATTTCTTCAACATCTTCTATTTGCTTAAACGATTCTACAAGCTTCTTGGTTGACTTATTTTTCTGAGCAGGCGTTGAAGACGCCGGGGCCTTGTTTTCACTCTCCGTCTCGGTCTCACTTGCCGTTTCGACGACAAAATCGCCACAATCAATCTTAGTTGTTAAATCATCAGAATCGTGTTTATCTTCGATTAAAAATGAACTGCATGCCTTTCGGGTAGGTTTCAAATCATCGCTTGATTCGGTGACGACACTCTCATTAACAGAAGAATCCGCTTCCACTTCTTCGACCTCTTTAACCGACGAATCCATAACCGAATCATCGATTTCATCATCGTTGGTTTCGTCGTCGTTTTTAGGCGATTCACAGTCGGAATATTCATCAATCAATTTCGTTTTATTTATATTGGCAAATGAGCCCTTTTCCAAAGTTGCTTTCAACGCAGACTTGGGCGTCTTGGAGTCGGGAGTGTCCAGCACTATTACGCTCTCGTCATTCTGCGTCAGGCGTTGAATGGAAATATCCTTCGCCTTTGATTTGCGACTGCGAAGCGGAGTTACTTCGTCTTCCACAGGCATCGCGATCGAAACGACCGATGTGTTATTGAGAGGGGTTGACACATCGTTATCTTCGTTTAAAATTTCAGCAACTGGCGTCTTTAGAACTTCAGATCGGTCGCCACCGTTGGTTGAAGAGTTGTCGCATTCGGGCTCGGTAAAGTTCATCTCTGCCAAATTTTTGAAAATCGCTGCGTTGCGTAGACTCGGCGCAGTGGGCTTGACAGCACTTTTGGGCGTGCTTACTGTGAATCTAAGAAAAAGAGAAATTAAATCACATACAGCGTACTGAAGTCAACGGGAAAAATGCGTGGAGCACCAACATAATATCTATTACATCACAGAATAAGGTAAATTAAGTCAACCAACGCAAAAACAAAAGGTACGTGAGGCTACGGCCAACGTCATAACAAAACTACACAATTACTACCAGACGTAACATTTAAAACCAAACTAAATCCAACAAACGCTTTCAAATTCTATTCGATTATTTAACAAGTTACTAATTGCTAAATACAAAAAATATATATATATATATATATATATATCTGCCAGTCAAGTTTAAATTAAAAATTAATTGCGAAATTGATTTAATTGTGCATAATTGAAAGCAGTTTGTGGACGAGAATATAGCAGACATTCCACGTCAAATCGAATACTTTTCAACCTCAATGATTTTTGGTACGCATGCTTTCTTTCAAATTTAAAAATAACACAATAAAAAAATATGTATCAGCGTAATTCTATGGCTTTTGTTATTTAACCCAGAAAATTTCAGTGAAAACCTTTTGAAACAAAAAACGGTGAGGTCGAAAAGTGTTCGGTTCGACATGTAATGGCCGATAGTAGAAAATATTAAAGTGCAAATACCCGTTTGAACTAGTAATTTTGGATGGATGTAGAGGGGACAGAGTCACCGATGCTCGCATCCACGATAAACGACTTTTTCCCGCTAATCTAGAAATTTCAACACGCCAAAATGCCACACTATCCTACAACACAATAGAGGTACTTACGTTTTCTTTCCTTTTTCGGGCGTCTTTGCAAGATTGTCCATGCTGGCGGATCTGCGGGCTTTGTAGACTTTGACTTTTTCAGGCCTAGAAAATAATTCGCGTTATTTTTCTCGCGATAAGTTTTCATTTTACCCCCCACCCCCCTCCTGTCGACATATCCAATCGTATACATTGAGCTTATAAATGTCCCACAAAACTGGTATAGATAATGGTAATAATAGCATGCAAAAATAATAAGTTTATTTATAATTTTGATAAGAAATAACATATTAATCAACTCAGGTGGCTCTGGATTAGAACCAACACAGTAAGTCGAAAAATTAAGGGACAAAGGTAATGGATTGCCTTAAAAGAGAATGGGGATTGGATTAGTGGCGAGTTTAGTTCAGAAAGACGTCGGTGCTTTCATGGACAATGCTTTCGCATCAGTTAAACTGATGATATTTAACTTTGGCGAATTTGACTAACCATCCATCAATATAATATATAATTTTTCTGTATGCATAAAGAAATATTCAGAGTTTATACTATTAGATAGGCTTACAATCGTAAAAGAAGCGTAAGTATATTGCACCGTAATTATACCTTTAAAACGTTTCAATCTTCTCGATAATAATTAACATGAACAGTTTCAGAAAATGCAGAAAAACATGAGGAAATTCAAGCGAATACTTACTGTGGCGTTAATAATTTGCGCCCCATCGTGGGCCTCTTCATCTTTCTGATGTTTTCCATATTTTTTCGCTTCGCCTCCTGAATAACCTAGTTAAAATAAAGCAAATATATAAAATTAATATTTCTGCGATATATCGTAATAATGGTAAATCAACGTGACAAGTGCTTGTCGCGCAAAAATTGACTGCATGACAATCAGAACGGTAACTTACTTCAGGTTTCAGGTGATCGTTTTTATATAAAAACTTTTTGCCGACCACGGTGAACGAGTCGCCCGGCAGCAGATACATAGTTTTGGGCACCGGCCGTTCATTTATCGGCACCGGATTGATCTCACTCTTATTTTTAAGCAATGCCTGCAAAACAGTGGTTTATGTACACAAATAATACAACTATTTGATAATGTATGCTTTGATTCAAAGTTAAGAAGAATATTAATTAAACAATGCTAGAAGTTTACTTTTATGATCCAACTAATATCGTATTGCGAGCATTACAATCGAAAACATAAACTAGTTATTGAGACACATCATTAATTTATTTGGATTTTACCTACACACTAGCAATTTAACTATAAAATGGTAAATGTCATAATACAACAGATTTGGTGGAAAAGGTATTAATTAAAGGTGGCTAGGGTCAGAAGTTTATGACTGTAGTTGCATCTCAGCAATAGAAATTGAAGTATTGAGCTTGTTCAGAATAGAAATAGAATAGAAATAAATTATAAACACTAGCCACATAACACCAAATAATCAATATCATAATACACAAGATTTGAAGACACGAGAAATGCAATCCAATGATGGATCTCCAATATTAATGTAGGCAACAGACAACAAATGATGTAAGGTCAGTTTATGGATGGCGTTTACTTACCAGCCCATTGCTTTGTATTTCTACGATGCAGTGGATTGGATCGACGTTGTGGCGTCGCACGATAATCGTCGCGTTACGATCCGATCCAATGGAATACTCGGCACAATTCAGCACGACTTTTGTGAATTTTTCGCCGTCCGCAGCGAAGACGTTGAGGACGCCCCATATTGGCATCGAGGTGCCCGCCATCGTTGGCGCTTCTGTCTCTAGGGCCAAACAAAGCAAACCTTCGTTAACGCAACGAAATCATCTAAGGATCTAATGGCATGCGGACGAGAACAAGGCAACCATTTGGATTGGACGCGCATTTGGCCGTTAATGTCCTTAGCGAATTACTGATGCAAGCGGGACTAGTGAAATCGGTGTGTGTGCGGAACCCGAGACTCGTTGATTTACAAAAAACAAAAAAGGTGTCAGCGACGGATAAAGCACTACCGTTAAAGACGAAACGCGTGAAACGAAATTAGCAAAGCTTCGGTTTAAGATAACAAGAACGCGTTGCTGAATGATTCGATCTTGATGGTGATGATGTACGACGCCTTGGTTATTACGCGCCAATAATTCGCGGAGCAGGCACGAAGCCCGATTCACACGCCGTTCGTATTGGAGAAGCAGTAAATGATCGAGAGTTGTCTACGTACCCAACACGCAGGGAGCAAACACTATTTAATCACACAACGGCATTAGTCTGCGCAATTTTTGCCGCCAAAAACGCCACGGAAAACGAGCCGCGCGGCAGCATAGACGTTGTCGGCGAGGCCCGCGCTATTGGAAAGACTAACGCCGGTCGGTCGCGCAGGTCGCGCGCAACGGTCGCGGCGTTGCATGTACCGGTCGTCAGGGTAGTGACGGTTACGTTTCAAACCGGTTAGTGCACGCATGCGCCGACGAAGCGCGATGCTCGTGATATTCACTCACCTTCCGAAACTAATATTTACGACTGACATTTTAAAATATCGCAAATTTATTACTCTTACGATTGTATTAAATGATGATGCAATTGGAGTTGTTTGCGATGTGATTGTCCAGGATGTTCGTTTATTTCACGTTTGGGATGCGTCAGTGCAGTAGAGTGAGAAATAGGGACATTAGTCATTCGTAAATCCACCAGGCGGCGCTAAGAAATTTAAAATTTGCCAAATGTGCGGGGCGTGCTGGATCTCATTGGCCAAACTGAAGATTTGTATAAATTATATTAGTTATATTACAACAATGAATTATTTTCCAATGAAATAACCAGATTTAAATTTACAAATTTATATCTTTAGGATTTGACATTCTGTTCGTCACCTCGGTCAGAGAACCAACGCAACGTTGGAAAAATGTATTTTTTCGGATACTGATTATGAGCGATTTTGAACCAGTAGCACGCAATTTTCTCGGGCGTATCGACATATTGTCGATGTAGTTAAAAACATATCGCAAAATAGATGCGTTAACATCGACAGTACTCCATTAATATTTTAACCATTGGAGGAGTTATTTATATTTAAGAGTGTCTTGCGGAAGTAAAAAGAACAAATATTTCATTTCTTACTTTGACAAGTTTGAGTAACCATCATTGTATCGATTGTATCCACATATTTGCCGAAAGGAACCTGATCCATGGTTGTCGTTGAAACTTTTTACTTCTATTGTGTATACGAATAGGCGAATTTTCAGCTAAATTCAGCTACGTTTTTAGTTAAATTATTAGATTATTACAGTTTTTGTCGTTTTTACTCCATTGGCGCTACATGTTGCAATATGGATTATGG
>JARRAA010004275.1:0-69137 GCA_030557295.1 Ecitodaemon sp. MM-2014
CTAACCTAACCTAACCTAACCTAACCTAACCTAACCTAACCTAACCTAACCTAACCTAACCTAACCTAACCTAACCTAACCTAACCAACAACGAGCCGGGTTGCGCCAAGTCGACAAACTCCGTCTTGTAAATGGAGCCGTGCGCCAAACCGCGTCCACCAGCCGGGACAGTCGTAGAACTTGACGCGGAAGATCTTGCCCAGGTGCGCCTTGCATTCCTCATGCGTGTGCAAATCCTTCTCGTGCACGAGCCGACGTGTAGTGCAGGTTGTTCTCGTAGCCGCTCATTGTCAGCAGCCGCTGGTGGATGTATTAGTCGGTGCGCGTAGTACGAACATCACTTTCACCGTGCCGTCGGGCACGTAGTGCAGGACGTTCATGCTAAAAAAACACTCTTCATAGAATGACGAATCGCGATCGGAAAATTGCGCCGCGTCAATAGCAACATGCGGACGAGACGCTCCAAACCCTTGATTATGAAATATCCGCTCCATTCTTGGTCATGCTCCCCATTTCTTACGAAATCTGCTGGGGACAATGTTGACAAGTGGCATCTGTTCGACTGTAAACAAGATCTAAAGATGTTACTTATGCAGCAATGGAAATAAATAATTCACCTTCATCATGATGGGAATTTCGCCGAAATCTTTGTCGAAAGTCTGCTGCTCGATGCCATTGATACTCCAAGCAATCCTTGCTACAAACCTGCCTCTATAAGTCGCTTGCCTCTGCCGCTTTGCATTGACGAAATGCATTTTAATTCTGGCATTGTTGTTTGGCAAGTCGAACTCGATGAGGTCCAAATCTGCGATTGCCAGTGCAATACCCTTCTCGGTCAGTTGTTTCAGTATCTGGAACAGGTAAAACATCGTTACGTTCATGGTAGGTGATGTTAATGGCTTTTACTCACAGCGTTTTGCTCTTTCGGTGACACACCGAAATCTTCAAAGTCGGCCCCGTTAGTAACATCATTTTGCTTGTATTCGGGCTTTATTTAGACGCAAACACTAATTTTTATATAAAGACTGGTTGGTTTATTCATTCAGTAACAATACTGAAGTTTAACGCATTTTAATTATCACCGTTTCACAGTTTTTACCTATAAGGCCGGCAGTAAACAATTCGTCTCAAGCCCACACGAACGAGAGTTCTCACTAACGCAGATAAAGTTTTTATGCAACTTTGCGCTTGGCCACTTGAGAAGAATAAATACAGAGCGACATGTAAACTAATATCGACAAAACAATACAGAAATGCGCATTTCCGACAAATTTGAGAACAAACCGATTATCAAAATGGACCCGGTCGAAGTCGGTCAAGAATTTGACGATGTACAGTGCGAAAACTAAATTATCAACAACAAAAAATACAGTAAATCGTCATTTTCAACATTTCCCGGTGAATTTAGAAGCAACACGCTCGCCACACTCCTCCACATTCCGATGCATATTGGCGTCGAAACCAATCAAACCACGCATCTTCTATAATAACAATTGCGTTTATTAATACAAATTTTGTCGCGCATCAATTATCATCAGCCGATAATGACATAGGATCATGGTATCGAGTTAATCGTCGAATCGTTGGCTCCACACGCACGCATCTTTCGGCGCGCGCGCCATCCGCGTAACGAATCGCATGACATATCACAAATAAAAGAAACGACTCTCGCACGAATGCGCTGATTGTTTGCGCATCCGCCACCATTAAATAGCATATAATTGGCTATTTCTAGTTTAATTTACATGTATTCATCTCGCTTCGCGTCGCTCCTCATCAGGGGCTTAACAGCCGAATAGTTCGCGAATTACAGGCCAAAAACTATATTTTTTTTAATAAAATTGCAAATTTTTTTTTATAAAAAAAACAGCATTTTTGCACTTTTCTGCCATTTCCCGTGGGATTTCCCAACGCATGACACATGCAAAAGATAGAGCAACTTATACTCTAAAGTTGAACGGTCGTCCGTCGAAAAATACACACCAAGCAAATATAGTTTGCATGCTGCACACACCGTTTTTCTCAAATTTTCCAAAATTGTTTGAAGACAAGAATTAAAAGGCTGATGAAAATAACCGATTCGTTTTTCGATGCCTTAAATAGTTTTGGAGATAAACTAGATTTTTGACCAAAATCAACACAAAATTGAAATGTTTACGTCGATTGAGCCCATAAAATTGGTGATTTTGGGCAAAAATGCAAAGGGGCACTGATTTTCTGAACATTTTGAAAAAGTGTTTGAAAATTTAAAAGCGCCAATCTATTTGAGGCAGAATCCAAAGACGAATGAAAATCACTCGTCAGTTTTTTCATATCGCTTTTCAATAGCTTTCAACAGCTTTACCTAATGGTAGAGACGAAGCAAATGACAACGTGTACTGAAATATGCAAACCTGCTGCAATCTTTATTTAACTCGTTAATAATAATTAAAATTAAAGTACATAAAGTCAAGTGTAAATAATGACAAGTCTTATAAGTCAATCTTAAAAGTAGGACGTAGACAAATTAAAAAGCCGCGCCAAATGTAAAATCATTGTCGTTGATGGAATTCATGACTCCGGCCTTCTGGTATTCGCCAACTTTCTTCTCAAAGAAGTTGGTCTTGCCATCTGTGGAGATTATAGTCATAAAATCGAAAGGGTTGGTGGCGTTGTAAATCTTTCCGCAGCCAAGTTCGCCCAGCAGGCGATCTGCGACGAACTCGATGTATTGACACATCAGTTTGCAATTCATTCCGATCAGGCTGACGGGCAGCGCGTCAGTCAAAAACTCTTGTTCGATCTTCACCGCCTCGCGAATGATGCTCGTCACGCGCTCCTTGGAGGGCTTTTGCACCAGATGCGAGAACATCAGACAGGCGAAGTCGCAATGCAAGCCTTCGTCGCGCGAAATCAATTCGTTCGAGAACGTCAAACCGGGCATCAAGCCTCGCTTCTTCAGCCAGAAGATGGACGCGAATGAGCCGGAGAAGAAAATGCCTTCGACCGCGGCGAACGCGACGATGCGCTCCCCAAAGGTGGCCTCCTTGCTGCTTATCCAGTTCAAAGCCCAATTGGCTTTCTTGCCAACGCAGGGCAGCGTCTCGATGGCATTGAAAAGATATTCCTTTTCCTTCTCGTCTGTGATGTATGTCTCGATTAACATGCTGTACATTTCTGAGTGGACATTCTCGATGGCAATTTGGAAACCATAAAAGCACCTTGCTTCAGTAACCTGAACTTCTTGACTGAACCGTTCCACCAAATTCTCATTGACAATTCCATCGGAAGCGGCGAAGAACGCGAGAACGTGCGAGATGAAGTGGCGTTCGTCGGCCGTGAGCTTCTCCCAGTGGGCGGTGTCTTTGGACAGATCCACTTCTTCTGTAGTCCAAAACGAGGCTTCGGCTTCCTTATACTTGGCCCAAATATCAGGATACTGAATGGGAAAAATAACGAAGCGCCGAGGGTTCTCCTTGAGCAAAGGCTCGATTTCCGGATCGAACTTTTCCTTCGAGGGTGGCGATGAAGAAAGACCCAACGATTTCATGTCCAAATTTTCCGTGTTGATTATTTTCGGCCCGAGAACGTTGGAGGTTACATTTTCCTTGTTTTCCTTGTACAACGACATCGCGAACTATCGCAAAAACGAACAGATGAGGAGCGGAAAATGAGAAAGCGGTTGTAGCAACTTACCCTACGGTTTTGATCCTGCACCAAAGAAGCTTCAACACGAAATGGCGCCAGTAGGAAAGTCGGCGGCCGCTACCGCCAAAACCCGTTGAACTTCGCGAAATGCGCGGGATTGTCTAACCGTCAAAAAGTGTCACCAACGTAAGCGCACGTCCTGTGCACCCTATTTCATACGATTCGTCCGGAGTCGCAAAGAAAGAGTGAGAAGTACTGCAATTTGACGCACGACCGCAAGAGGGCAGTTACGAGTTCATTAGATCTGTATGCCCGCCTCACTCGCGTTCTAACTCTATCTCATTTGCTGGGAAACTCCGCGCGACTCCAATGATCGATCGAGATCCGCCATATAAAGTTGCGGTCCCCGCGCATCACTGTCAAAGAAACGTACCAACTGCTAAAGGAAATATAACTAGTTGTGAATGTTGGGCTGCATATGCGCACCCGATAATTATATTTCAAATCGATTTACTTCCTCTTCTTGCCCTTCTTGCCTTTCTTTGCCTTCAAATTTTTCTTACTTCTCCTATCTTTCGCCGATCCCTTGTCTCTTGTCGATTTTTTCTTTTTAAACACGGGAAAGGGCGGAATATGTGTGTTGATTGCGAACTGGAAATTCGGAAGTCCTAACAATCTTATGATAGGTAGATGTCGTAAAAATATCTTGCAAAAATAATTTAGCAGTAAGTGAGCTTCCTCTGCTTTGAAGATTAACGCATGGCTTGGTGCAAACTGGAAAAGTAAATGCGTCCCAAATAATGGCGAAAACGGTGCGATCGAACTAGCGAATACCTCTAGGCTGTGGTAGCACAGAAGTTCTTTAAAAAACCAGTAAACGTCTTCAGCTGTGGTGCGATTGCAACTGTTAAAATATCTGTGCGCTAGATAAAACATGGATAGCAACGCCCCAGTTTGCCTCGTGTCGTAACGAGAGTTCTTTGCGAACTTGTACGCTGTGTACAGCAATTCCGATGCGATCATTCTCGGCAATCCCTTGGGATACCCATGGCTTAGTTTTTTATCTAAAGTTTGAGGGCATATTTGAATTATCGAGAACATATCAGTCGTTATCGGTGTATGCTCACCGATGACGGCCTTAACTTGATCCAAGTTCTTTTTCGTCAGCAAGCTTTCCACTTCCTCTTCGTTCATAAATGCCCACGTACACTTTGAGGGCTCGGTAAAGATGGGTGGTTCTCGCAATGCGGGATAAGCGTAGCTCTCGTTGGCGAGAATTCGTCTCTTCACCAAATCGGGAAGGTTGTACTTCTCGCGACGCACCTCGCACTGGTTCACATGCTTCGCCAGATTAATCATACACTCCATTTTGTAAATACTTGGAAAAATGCGATGAATATATAATGTTGACGTCAACGTGACACAAGCGAATTAAGCATTTCGGTGCAATTGATTTGCGATTTCGAAAAGCGGCGGATAAATTGTCTAGTGGAATGGCTGGGATAAGTAGCCGGCGGCCAATTTGAATCTCCCGCCTTTGCTTGTACGTCACTCGCTCATCCTTCGCAGGCAAGATGGTGGACGTGGTGGACGATCATACCATGGAGTGCGACAACATGGGCTTGCTGCCGGAGAAGACGCCCGAGGAGTAAGTAAACGACTGCCTCGTAACATCCTTCCGGCCGCGAGCTATCCGAAGAGGCCGGATTTGTGCATAATCAAACACCAGCGGACGCCGTTCGCTCGCGTTCTTTGTGCGTATCTTGACAACAGTTTCTATTTTCGACCTCATTCTAGAATCTTCCAACGAACATCAAGTAGATCACTGTCGGAATTGTTGTTGGCCGTCATTTGCGTAGCGATAATTGTTGTTGCTGGTTGTCAGAATGCCATTGCTCGCAAAGAATAGCTTTGGTCAATCGTGAGTGTGATCGACATGCTTATCTGACCCTTTGTCTTTTGATCTGATTTACAGGGTGGCTGAATTAAAAAAGGAAGGTGGCAATCAGAAATACAAGCTCAAGGACTACAAATCAGCACTCTCTTTCTATTCGGAAGCTATCGAATTATGTCCAACCACTGCTGCATATTACGGCAATCGTTCAGCATGCTACCTCATGCTGAACATGTACAGGGAGTCCCTGGATGATGCCCGCAAAGCCGTGCAGTTGGATCCGTCATACGAAAAAGGGTACGTCCGTATGTTGAAATGTGCCATCGCCCTGGGGGATGTGACAACAGCCGAAGGCGCAGTCGCGAAGATTCAGGAGAAGCTGATTGACCCGTCGATCGCCACGGAAATTCGCCAAGTCGATACTCTCAAGCAATACGAGAGTGAAACTGCCAAAGCATACGAGAAGAAGGACTACCGCAAGATAGTCTTCTGCATGGACAGATGCCTAGACCTGGCGCCAACGTGCGCCCGATACAAAGTGACCAAAGCGGAATGTCTTGCCTTCCTGGGACGCTACGAGGAAGCCAGCGAAATCGTCAACGGCGTCTTGCACTTCGACAAGGCGAACGCCGACGCGATTTACGTGCGCGGCGTTTGCCTCTACTACGAGGACAACATTGACCAAGCGTTCAATCATTTCATACACGTGCTGCGCCTCGCGCCGGACCACGAGAAAGCGAAGGAGATCTACAAGCGTGCGAAGCAACTCAAGAAAACTAAAGAGGAGGGCAACGATGCGTACAAGCAGAACAAGAATAAGGAAGCCTTCGATCTGTACTCGGTGGCCCTCAAAATTGACCCGCTCAACAAGAAGACGAATGCCAAGCTGTATTTTAACCGCGCCGTTGTGCTGGGCAAGCTGGTCAAGTATCGGGACGCCATCAAAGATTGCACGGCGGCGCTGTCGCTCGATAGCAAGTACGTCAAGGCATTGACGAAACGCGCGAAACTGTACATGGACGTCGAGGAGTACGAAGAGGCCGTGAAAGACTACGAGAACTTGTGCAAACTGGATAGGAGCCGCGAAAACAAACGGTAAGTTCGAGCGTCGTGTCCCGCCGTTGCTGCACTGCGATCATGCGATTCCGTCGTTTCAGATTACTGCAAGACGCAAAGTTCGCTCTGAAGCGCTCCAAGCGCAAAGACTACTACAAAATCCTCGGCGTCGAGCGCTCCGCCACCGAGGACGAGATCAAAAAAGCATATCGAAAGCGCGCCCTCGTGCATCATCCAGATCGCCACGCGAACGCCTCGGAGCAGGAGAAGAAGGAGCAAGAGAAGAAATTCAAAGAGCTGGGCGAAGCGTACAGCGTGCTGTCGGACGCGAAGAAGAAGTCGCGTTACGACAGCGGACAAGACCTGGAGGACATGGACGGCATGCACGCCGATTTCGATCCGGGGCAAATGTTCCAGACGTTCTACAGCGGCGGCGGCGCCCCTCAGTTCTCGTTCGGAGAGGAGGCGGGCGGCTTTCCCGGCGGATTCACCTTCCAGTTCGGTTAGTCGGCGAGGACGTGACGACACCCGCGTTCGCTGTCAGGACCTGACTACATTCCAAAGCCGACCAGCGCACGGGGCCACTCTCGCACTCCCCGTCATTGTCATTGAATCATGAAATCATGAAATTTTAGTTTTAATTGTGATATTGTTATTCGCGAAGGTAGTAATAATATCGAAGCCGATCTTCAGTTTGTCTATTAAATCGTCGTTTGTTTGCCATTTCGTCGTGTACCTTGTGTACCGATGCAATACAAGTCGTGTGGCCGTGTGCGTGTCAGTTTGACTGGCGGCCGCCAGATGCCGCTCCCCGGTCAGGAAGTTGACTTTTCAGTGGCGACCGCATAGCGCTTTTACGACGAGAGGGATAGGAGGCTCGCGGGCGTTCGCGCCCGTAATGGACGTGGCCCACGTGCAGGTCGTTCGGCGCGTTGCGCAAATCACGCCGCGCATTATTTATTTTATTACTTATTGCATAATAAAGCGCACATTCGGCGACCGCGAACGTAATCGCTTCGAGGCGCATTCATCACGCGCGGCCAGACGCGGCGACGACCCGCCGGCCGTGGTTTTTGCCTGAAATTCCACAGGTGGGTCGTAGATTTACGATTAGTGCTTATTGATGCATTATTGTCAAGCGTTTTATTGTAAACGGACGAGTCGCGGCCGGGCCGGGCATAAACTACCGCGTTTAAGACACTCGGAGAAGGGCCGTCGCGTAATTAAAGCAACGTCGAATTGACAACGAAGGGTTCACTACCTGACGCACGTCACTTCGGACAGTTTTTATAACTCGAGACGAGCCGAACACGCCGCGAGAATGCGCGGCGCAGCGCTTAAACGCTTAAAAGCGCGCGCGCGCGCGCCGATAACTGCCCAGTCATTTTTGTCTACTTAAGTGCCCGGCGGATGGCTGCCTAATTTAGAATTAAAAACAAATTAAGATCGATAGATCGATACGCGCGCGCGTCACGCAACATCAACGTCCGAAAACTATTAAGTCATCTGCGCGCGCGTCGCCGACGTATCCAAATATTTGTGTTTACATCGAGTTAACGTGACGGCCGATTAAATCGCGTCGCGCACTCTCGCGCTCGTTTAATTAGCACGCCCTTCGGTGTCGTAAATAACGCACGAAATGAACCTGCGCGCGCGAGTCCAGGGCCCGGCCGTTCGGGTGGCATTCTGATTGTTTTCAGTGATTGATTGGCTCTTAACTTCTCGGACAGGTGGGCCCGCACTGCGCGGCGCGCGGCCACCATATTCCGACTATTACAACAAACATTGATTTATGCTAATAACCTGCGCCGCGCTCTATCGCCACGCGAAATAGTTTTCGGCCGCGCCGAATTTTCCGTTCGGCGCGGACGACGCGACGCGACGCCAACGAGAAACTCGTTACGTCGATAGCCGCAAGATTAATTGTGCGTTAAAACACGTCTCGTCATGCATTGTTCCGTTTCAGGTGCGTTTAAGCTCACGCTGGGCGTTTAATTTGTTTTAATCTACCGAATAAATTAGGAGCGCTCGAGATTCCTCCGGCACGCCGCGCCGGTTTCGACGCAATTCGACAAACGCCGGCCGAAAACCGAACGTCCAACGAATTAGGTAATTAATTTATTTTCGCTCGAATCGGATTCCGATTGGAACGTCCCGAGATGCGTTCGAGGCGGCGGCGGCGTGGAATGCGATAATTAATCACCGTCTTGTTGGTCAGCGTTTCACGGCGCGGCGGGCGACGGGGGGTCGCGCAGCGAAGGCACCCCGGCTCGCCGTGGGGGACCGGGCGCTGGCGGACCGAGGAAAATCGCCAAAAACCCAGCCGCGCGGGGTCCCGCCGTAACAATTAACGATTGCAGCCTTTTTTAAAGCGCCACGGCAGCGCGGACAACGAAAAATAAATAAAACGCGCCCAGCCGAGCGCCGGACCACATCGGGGGTGCGAACATCGATGCCGCGCGGGGCCTAAACGACGCGCCCCGGCGATAAATCATTTTTCTAATCACTCCGAGGAGACGCACGAGGCGCTCGATTGACATTACATAATTGTTATCTATTAAGAAGCGCTGTAGAACACGCGCGGCGCGAGCGCGCTCCGTACGCTCGAGTTATGAATAATTTATCATTATCGGCGTATTGTTTTTTGTGCTGCGGCTGCATTGACGCGCGCTGTTCACACAAGTGCCTGGCGGATCGCGCGCTTATTGCGTTTTTACCGATGCCGGCCGGGAACGCGTGTTTTTCGAAAATTTAAAATGCAAATCGCCCATTGTTATCATCGCCGTAAGCGCGCCGAGTGACTAGTTGATAAAACGGTTGATAAAAATGCCGATTACATTTCGGTTTTTACGGCGGACGCGCATTATTCTCTCGTTCGACAAAATTCCGATCGGCGCGCCGGCACCATTGTTTCGGGCGATTTACGATTCGGCGGCGGGCGGCCGGCCTCAAACGCTTTATTGTTCCACTTATTATTCAAATCAATAAAAATTCGGCCCGTTAGGTTTCCTCGGCGAATCGATTTTCCACGGTGCCTATTCCGTCTTGAGCGATGCGCGCGGTGACGGCCGCGGCCGAAGGGCCCGTCGGTCTTGCGCCCGTCGCCGCGCCGGCTTCCGTGTCGTGTAGTCGTAATCGTTTTATGTTAATTTCTACTTCTGTTTGGCGCGTTACCCACCACCGCGCCGGACACGTCGTCGTCGATGCGGCCGCGCGATTGCGGCCTTTCGGGGCACGCCGCGCCCGCCATAAACAAACTGTGACACCGCGGCGGCGATTATTAAACGACGTGTTTTACGGACGCGCACGAAGCGCCTTTTCGCCGAACGAGGGATGCGGCGATGAAAGCGCAGCGATACGAGCGGGCATAACAAATTACGCGGAAGACGTTCGGGTCGACAGTTGGGCTCGTCGGAATCGAAGTAAATTAAACGAGCACTCTGTCGGATTAAGGGTGGCGATTGGAGCGGCGCTTTCATTGCGGCTAAGTAAACGCACTCGTGGTCGCGCTCGTAACCGCGCTGCTTGCTTAATGAAGCGTTAAATTTACCGCGGGCCCGCGCCACCGCGGTGGCGACGATGGCGACGGTGGTAACATCCGCTTGATTAGTTTAGTCATGCTCGAAGGACTTTACGACGCGCGCTCGCGTTTTTGTTGCGCGATGAATCACGGCGCGACGTTATCGCGGCTCGCCAATATTGGCGGCGAAGCGCAGCGCTAAGTCGCGCAGGATTTCGGCGAATAAATGACCCATAACCAAACAACGAAAGCGCAATATTATTGAAATATCATCGCGTTCGTTTTTTATGTCCGCTGGGGTGGCTGCGAGCGCTCAATGCGCGTCGGAAGTGGTGCGCGCAGCACCCCAGGAAGTCGGCTCGTTTTAGCACGACAATTGCGCGTATTTTAGCTTCGCCGAAGAAGCGCCCCCGGATCTGCGCGCGTTTACGGAACGGATAATAACGCGCTGGTCACGTGTCGCACGTCCCCCGTTGATAGCTCACTCTCGGCGCTCGTCCCGCCGCGCGCGACAATCTCTCGTATCTTATCTCAGGTGTCGCTGTACAAGTAATTAAACATTTCCTAGACGCGCGGTCGTCAGCAGTTACATCTTGCCGAAACACGAAGAGATACGGCCGGCCGATGCGAGCGCCCCGAGTGCGTTTTGATTTATCGACGGCGAGGCGCGCGGCGACCTGGGCCCGGCCGCTTTTTTATGGCGATGCGTTTCGTGCGGACCTTGCTCAACAAAAGCGAGCATGCAAAGGACTAGCGGGTCCTCGAAGTTTGATTAATACCGACGATATACCTGCCACGCTCTTGACATCGGTGCGCCCGTGCGTGCAGGTAGTCGGAATCAACAACCTGCCGCGCATAAATCAAAACGATTTTTTCGGGCCGGGCCGACAGCGACGTTTCGGAAATTGTGGGTGGAACGCGTTTGCTTTTTATTAGAAACGCCATGCGCGGAATGCGCCCCGTTTCGACGACTGCGCCGCGAATTAAAACGTCGCGCAGGATGCGCTCGGCGCTCTATCTGCGCGGCGCATCGCGTGTCCTGCGCCGTATTAGGCGCGATCACGAGCGGCGATCTCGCGCACGCCTCCGCCGCCGTGCGCCGCCGAAGAAAGTCGGCGGACAATGCGGCCGCTCGCGCTTGGCCTTTTCTCCGATTCGCTCGCGTTTTTCTGCCCGCGCGCGCTCGCTCGGCTGCCTGGGAGCGGCGGCGCGCGCGAATTCTCAAAAATGCGCCGAGCCAGCGGAATCGACGACGCAGGCCGGCAAAAAGCCGCGATCGGATTATGTATGAGCCACGACCATATCGAACGCGGCGCACACTGATTTTTACGAACGCGATCGACGCCGGCTCGCCATTGCCATGCCGGACACGCGCTCGCCGCGTCGTTTCGCCGAGCGAGACGCTGGGAGACGGGCAATAACAGTATCGGCAGGATCTGCGTGGACGACGGCCATCGACGCATTACGGCTAATTAAAAATTGCCGCTTTTTGTGCGCCGCGCCGCCTGCCGGCCGAGCGCGGAGCGCATGCGGTCGGTTTTTCACTTTTCATATCGTAAAACTGTCGCGACCCTTATTCTTATCTGCGGTCAGCCCGAATTTTCAACGCCCGTCCGGCGAGAACAAGGAGCGCGCTGTAAAACCGCCGAATTTATTGCCACTAAAAACTAGACCACACGAAAGTCGTGCGTCTGCGGGCATTGTTTTGCGCCGCTCGAATTAATTTCGACTTAGGGTTTTTGCCGCGGCGGCAGAGGACGCGCCGTTATCAATCACACGATATTTGTGTTTGTTGTTCGGCGCGCGGGTGCGTGCGGGGCGAGCGCGCGAGATCCATCAATATCTGTCGACGATCGGCCGGGGCAACAAAACGACGGCGAGCCCTCGCGCCGCGGAGAGGGCGTCCAACGGCGTCGCGCTCAATGGGGTGGAAGGCCGCGTCGTTTTGCTTTTGAGCCGTGCGAGCGGAGTGTGAATCACTCACGCCGCCCGTTCCTCATCTGCAAGTCAGATATATATCTATTCCGTCCGCCCGCTGCCGCCGCCGCCGCCGCCGCCGCCGCCGCCGTCGCTGCAAGACACCGCCGCGCCGCGCGGGACCTAGTCCTCTCTTTCGATGGAGTGCCCTTCCAGCTGGCGTCTTGCTTCACGCCTCAGCGCCTCGACGAGTATTTGCGCAAGGAAGAGGACTTTTCGCATTTTTGCCGAGCGCCGAACCCGCGCGCGCGTAAAAACTCACGAGCTGAATAAACGCACTTCGCTGAAAGCTTCCCGGCCCTGCATCGGCCCCGCGTTAATTGACAGTAATTCGCATTGTCGCAGGAGCGCCTCGTCCTTTGTGCCCTTTCTCACGCCTGCTAATGACATCGCCACGCGCCCGATTCCTTCCGCTTGACCGCGTCCTCGCAATAAAACAGCGCGCGTGGCCGAATCACGGCGTTGCGCAAACACGCATAAAGAACGCCAAAACAACCCCCGATTAAACGAGGGCGAGCGCCGTCCGAAGTCGTTCGAAGCGTCAACGGCGATCGGCGCGCGCTCGAAAAACAACGAACAATGAAACAATTAACGGCGGCTCGATAGAGTCATTCGCGCGCCGACCACGTCGGGCGGAATTTTCATCTTGAGCTTAATTTCGGAACGCGCCGGCCGGCAGCGAAATGTTTTAACAGATTTGTTGCGCGCGCATTGTGAGAACCGCGCGTCGGGGGCGACGACAACGCGACGCGCATTCATCGATGATTTATGCGCGCCGGAGGAAACTGTTAACAAATGAGCCACGCGCCGCGACCATTAAAAGTCACCCCATTAGCTACAGTAACAGATAAAATATACATTGCGCGAGCACACCCTCGATCGCCGCCCATCTTTTAGGCATTTCGCAAAACAGTGCGACGGCCAGCGACATACTGCGACGCGGCCATTTAGGGTGTCTCTCCCTTTGTGCGCCGGGACTATTAACTCCGCACGCCGCGTCCCACGGCTTCGGCCGAGATTGTTTCGGGTGTAAAGTCGTCGGCGTCTTTTTTGTTTCAACATTTACACGGGCCGCACGCTGCGGCCGAAACGATCGCATTTCGGAGGAGCGACACGTCTCGGACGGGCGCCCCGCGGCGCAGCGCCCATAAACAATGATGATGCGCCTTTATTTATCGCGCGCGGCGGCCCTAGCGCAAATACGCGCGGGGCGGCGCGGATCCAACGCGCAATAATCCGACTTTGATTTATCAAGTCGTCGCGCGGCCGCGCGCCAATTCTGACGTTGATCTGTTTGTTTGTCGGGCGTCGCGCGCCCTATTGCGCGGCAATTGATATTTGCCGCGCGCGGCGGCGTTCACGCATCGGCGCGCCGCAATCGCCCCGGCCCAACCCCATCGGCGAGGTGCGCGCGAACGCTCGCTGCGCCCGCGCCGCACTTCATTAGCGCGTTAATTTATTTCGCCGCGCGCCGAGCGTGCCGAGCATTAAGCAGCGTTTAGCGTTATGAGTTATGAGTTGGTTTTATTTAATGCTTATTGTGCGGAATGCGTCTTGTTGCTCGCCGCCGCGCCGCGCCGCGCCGCGGCCGAGTGTTATTTACGACGCTCATCTTTTATCCCCCGAGCGCTCTTTTTGCTCGCGCGACGCGCGTACGCATGTCCGAGACAACGGTGTGAAATCGGATTGATTTAATAACGCATTCGTTATTAGCCCGCCGCACAAAAACGCCGAGTGGCGCGCGAGGATGTTGCGCTCTCGTTCCGGAGTGATTTATGCGCTTGGCACCTTCCGGAGGAGGCGGGCGCGGCCGAGGAAGCCGAAAAATGTCGCCCGAGCGTCACCTGCGCGTAAGTGCGCAATCTCGATGGCAATTACGAGGCGCGCATGCTCCTTATGCAAATGCGCGCCGTTCGAACGACGCATCAGGCATTTGTCAACTTCAGTGCGCGCCGCGGAGAGATCAGACCCGCTGCGACGCGCAATTTGCGGTTTTTCGGGAAAGCGGGCAGCGCGGGGCCGTTCGTGGAAGCGCGGCGGCGCGGCGCCCATAATGCGGCATGTAAATGCGCGATAATTGTCACTGCGCGGCGGCCGCACATTCCGCGGATATTTGCATGCATGCGCCTTTCTAATGCGATCGATCGGTTTCGGGGAGATGTTCCTAGAACGCCGTTTTGCATAGGTGCAACCGCATATTACACGCGAGCGGCGGGCGGTTCGTGACTGCTTTGCATGCCGCTCGAGGGCGCCGCGCCGGCCGAAACTCGCCCGATAATGACGGCGCGGCATGGGCGCATCGAAATCCACCTGCATGCGCGGCCGGCGAAGGGCGCGCCGCGCCGTGACCTATATTTTGCGGCGTTTAATTCCGCACATTAATTTCGCCGAGCGGCGGGCGCGTTTCGTTAATGCCTCGCATCACGCACCGCGTGCGATGCCGAATTCTTCCCCCGAGCGGCGGCGCGCGCTTTGGTCCTGCAGCGTGCGTGCACGAGCCGGCGACCAATGGCGATGTGTCGCATGCCACCCACCTGCGGCCGCGACGATCGCAAGGACGACTCATTGGTAGCGCGCGCGGCGATCGCGTTTAATGGCCGCAGGACGGGAGGCCGGTGTTTCGCCGCGGCCGGCGCGCACTAATGAAACTGGCAATTAGCGCTCTCCACCCGCGCCCGATCGCAATTATCGCCGCGCGGAGGGGCAATTATATCGCCGCGCGCTCGGCCGCGATATCGGCGATATCGAGACGCGCCGAGCGCCCGCGGCGGCGACCGTAAAACAAGAGACGAGCGGGCCTCGAATTCGCCGCGCAGTCACCTGCCGCCCGCCGCCCCCTAAAATGCCCGCCGGCCGGTCGGCAATATTAAGCGCAGATATAATGACCGCGAGTTAGCGAGGAGCCGGCTCGCAGCCGCGTAGGTACGTCCCGATTTCAGCCCCGGGACACGCAATTAAATGCTCGCTCGCTCGACGAGCGCATCATCATCTCCGGCGAGCCGGTAGGGCGTTGATCGGAGCAAAAATCGAGACGGAGACGCGCAAAAATCAATCGAGACAGTGATGCGGACACACACGCGAGTTAATTACAATCGGACAGTTGAGGCCAAGTGTCTCACTCACCTGCGCTTGACCCTCCCGGGCCGCGGTAATTGAAAGCGCCCACGCCGGGATCACCTCCCGGGTCGCCGAGGCAGCCCGCGCGCCGGCCCGCTTGAATAAACGTCGAAACGTCGAAAAGCACCACTCGCGCTCGATAATATTTATCCGGCGCCCATTGTGAGCGCTGATTGAATCAAAGCCCAAGCTGCGCGCTTTCCTTCGGGCTTAATTAGGGGAAATCTTGGCGCAAGCGTGCCGGAGCGCGGAGGACGTCGATGCGGCCCGCGTACGTGACGGCATCGCAGGAGATATTTTTTAAACACATGTTCGCCTCGCCGGGGAATTTCGGCTTCGGAAGCATCGGAATTCGGCCGGGTCGCGGCGCGGATTCGCGAATAAAAAGGAGGCGCGCCGAGGCAGCGCTCGCACCGGCGGACGCGGTCGCCCGCAGCAGCGGCCAGACGTATAAATTACGTTCGACGCTCGCGTATGACAGTGGCATCGCATTACGGCCCAGCGACACGGGCAAAAAATGCATTCGGCATGCAGGACACTCGGAAAGGGCAAGCGGAATAATAATGTCGGGCGGAATCGATGCGCGCCTTTTTGCCGTCTCCGCGGCCCAAGACAACAAAGGCTAGGCGAGCGATGCGCCGAGCGCGCGCCGATTTAGGGAATTCGGAGAGCAATTCGAGGAATTTTGTTTAATGCCAGGGTGGCGGGCGCAAGCTATGATTTGATGGGCCGATGGCCCGCCAGAGAGATAAAATCACCACTTAATTTGCCCTTATTCGTGTCCCTCGCGCATACCTACGCAGTGTCCCCTTAATTATGCGAATTAAAAAGCGTTTACCGCGCGGACAGCTTGCGACTAGACAAAAATTGAGGGGTTGCCGGTGCGCGGCCGGCCGCGTCGCGAGCGTAATAAATCGGGCCGCGCGCCCGCAACGCGGCGGGAGCGAGCGGCAAATTGCGTCCTTATAATCGCCGGCCACTCAATAAATAAATTCCGACGCGGCCCTCGGAAGACGCGGCCGCGGGCCGCCGCACCGAGACGCGATGCGTGCTACCGAGAGGCGCGCATGACGTACGCGCGTTTCGCATGCAAATCTCCAGTAGCTGGCGACGCGATTAGCCCGCCACCGGCTCCTAAGCAGGCGAGCGTGCGCGAGATGAGTTACGGCGTCGCGCCACGTGCAAGAAGCGCGGCGGAAAAATGTCGCGCGCCGCGGCGGGCCTTTGAATCGTGCCTGCCGATTTCTAAGCGAATAAATAAAGCGCGCGGAAACAATACGCGCTCGAATCTGATTTCGCGGCGGCCGTACATCTCGCGCGCCGCGCTGCATCCTCGCGAACACTTTCGATTGTGCGCCGCGCGGCTCGCCGGCCGCTCCGGCTCTTCGGGCGTTGCGATCAATATTCATTCAGCAATCATTGTTTCCAGCGGCGGGCATGCATAAACAATCCGCGGCGTGCCGCGCGGTAGCCGCGCATCGGCGCATCGCGCATCTCGGGATGAACAATTGTTCTCGCCGCGCGCCGCGCGACTCCGCACTTGTCGCCGGAACGTTTCGCCGGCCGATGTCACTAACCTTGCCCGCCAATTATTGCGCGCCCGCGGCAAGGCGATTCCATAATCGGCTCGCATTAACTTCCATTAACTTTAGGCGTTTTAATTAAACACGCGGCGGGTTAATAACATTTTAACGTTTTCCACTTAGGAATGCTACCGCGCGGCTATTCGCCGCTCGCGAAAGGGACGTCCCATAGCAATTATCCGATCATTATATACGTAGATTGATAGTAAATTATATTATAGCGCGACGAGCCCACGCACACACATTGTGCCTGGAAGCGACGACCGACGACGACCGCTCTTCTTCTTCTCCTTCGTCCGCTTCTCGAGCGCGTCCGCCGCGAAACGCACACGCGATTCGTAATTACACACGCACGATTTAATTTAGCGCCTGCATCCAGGTCCGATTCGCGCGGCGCGCCGCTCCCGGACCGCGCTGAAATATTTCAATTTCCAGCGCGGCGCGCTGAGTAAGCTATTCGAAATTATATTTCATCGCGCTAGCGCATAAATTATCATTACGAGTAATGAAAGTTCGACGGTGTTAACGCCGCTCGTAAATAACGCACGCCGACCGAGCGGTGACGCGTTTAATTGCGAATTTTGTTAGTATAAATCACGCGCGTCCGCTTCTTCGGCCGAAGATCGCCACTCCTGCGCTACGCGCGCGCGAGCGCTCGTTTTGCTTTCTCGGGAGAATCTCACGCTCGTCCGCGTCCTAATAATAGCTCCGCGAAGGGGTGAGTTCAGTCAATGGCCGATAAACAGTCCGTTTCGGCTGTGCCCGGCGCTCTTAATGTTCGCCGTTTATGAGCGCTCAAAGTAAATACATGTTATTTCACGCTTTTACTTTGGCGCTCGCATGTTGGGCGACTCGAGATAATTACGTCTGAGCCTTGTCAAATTAGCGTCAATGTCTAGACCTGATGATCCGGGGAGGTGCGCGTCGGACGGCGTCGTCGTCGTCGCCTGGATCTGGAAAAAGCGCGCGTCGAGCGTCGAGCCGGCGTCGTAGGTGCCGCGAACATTCAATTTGTCGACGGCCGATTGTTCGCGCGCGTCATTCATAATTCATCGGCGTCGGGCGCGCTTTTGCGTTGGCTTAATTCAATCTCGGCGCGCTAGAGAAAAGACGCGTCGCCTGGGCGAAGGGTGTCCGCGGCGTGGGCCGGCCCCCGTAACCGAGCGGCCGTAATGACACGATGTAAAACAGATGGGTGTCGTCGCCGAGAAAGAGGTGAGGCGCGGGCCATTGTAGTCTGCGCGGCAGACACTCGGGCACGCTCCTATTCAAATGAAGAGCGAAGACGAGGCCGCGCGAGTCGCGAGCATCTCGCGCCTCATATCGCACCCACCGCCGCGCCGGGCGAGGAGCCGAAACCGCAAGTCATCGCTTCAGCCCCGATGAATGGAGTGCGTAGGCGCGCGCGCGCGTAAAACGATACACGCTCATGAGGCATAATCGATGATTAATGAAAATCACGGCCGCGAGAAGCACCGAGTCATCCGGCGAGACCGCCGCACCAGCAGCGGCGCGCGCGCGAGCAGAAATAGAAGAATCGGCGTGCACGTGCCGCGCCGAGCGCGCGATGAATGGAACAATGAGTTGGTCCTTTTCGAGCGGCGCGCGGACAAAACGCGTCGTGCGTGCCGCGGAATATTCGCGGCGAGGACGATCGAGAGCGACGAGCGCGCGCGCGCCGCCAGCCGAAGACGGGCGCGCGGGCACGGCGCGCTCGCTTCGTGGCTCCTGAAACCTGTTCCGCCCGAGGATATCCAGGACCAAGCCGAAATCTAAGCGCGCAACATTAAAACATCCGTTCGGCTCCATCAATCGCGCCGATAGCATCTCGGAGCATCTTCTGGTATTGATTCCCGATGCGCTCGGCGGCGCCGAGACGAAAAAACGCGCCTCGCCTCGGGGGCGGCAGACGCACCACGTGGCGCGACGCACATGCGGCGAGATCGCCAGATAACGCCCAGACGGCGAAGGTCCCGGACTTAATTGGGGTGGCCGGCGAGATTATTAATTATGTAATGCGCGGCGCGTTAATTACGCCGATGGAATGTTCGTGTTTTCCCGATCGATGTGCGCGCGCGGATTAGACTTTTCCATTTCCCGGCCGGCATTTGCATAATTAATTGATTGGCAGCTCGGTCATTTTTACAGCATTAGGCATGTGTTAATGCGGCGTGGCGCGTTCGTCGTGACTCCTGCGTTTTATGAATGAGATGTTGAATGCTGCTTAAGTTAAACGGAATTAACATATTGGTGAATGAAACGAATGAAATTTACTTGGAGAGATTTAAATCATGAATAACGCATTCCGTCGAATCTCTTGATCTCTCTCGCCGCGAACGGGCCGGCCGCGCAGGGGCAGCGCGCGCGTTTTTATTTCCTTCCCGCCGCCAAATGATTCGATTAATTAAACATGCAGTCGATCGCGAATGCGAAATGGATAAATAATTTATGAGGCCTTTGGGGTGCGCGCGGCGGACTCGGGCGCGCTAGTTTCGTTGTCGAATTCTACTTGCGGTCAGCGAATTTGCCATGCAGATGCGCGGGTTGCCGACCGCCGCCGCCGCCGAGGGTCTGCCGCCCAAGAAGTTGCGGCTTCGCGCGCGCCTCGCACCGGCGCGACATAATTAGACGGTTCCTACTACGGGCCGCTACGCGTTTCAGGTGCCCTGTAAAACGCGCGATTGCGGTCGCGAAGGGCGCAGCTCGGCGCGCGAGGGGAGGCGCGCTTCGAGCGACCGCCGCTAGATGGCGGCGCGTGTCCCCGGCCGCTGAATATTTCAACGATTTCGCCTAACCGGGCTTTAATCCGCCGCTCGCATGCGGAACAAGGTGTTGGGAAAAAATGACGCGCGGGCATTTACATTTTTATTGCTTCCAAACGTCATGCGAGGAGAGGGAATTAATTCGACTTCGTCCGCCGGCCGGCCGCAAACGCCGTTGGTCCGCCGCGTTTTTGTTCTTATTGATAAAAGCGAGCGCGCTCGATTTGTACTCGCGGGCCGCTTACTGGCCGGCTTAATGACTCTATCGACTCTCGTCTAGCGCTTCCATTTTACTTTCAAAGCGGTTTGTTTTGTACATACGACTCTTGAAATCCTATTACGGCCGCGCCGGCTTTATTTTTAGCTCGGCGAACGCCTCCTGACGGCGCGGCGACGCATTGTTTGTTTAGTTTCGATTCGGGCGTTAGTGGTTTTAAGAAAATCTCCTTGCGACGCGGATAATCGGCGCGCAACGAGGCGCGGGCGCTAAGGGGTTGTTGCGACGCGGCGCTGTTTTATGATCTCGTTTGCCCGGCGTCGGACAACAAACGGATTACGCCTACCGGCGCACGCGCTGACCAGTAGCCACCGCCAGATAGGATTTTCCGAATAATCTTTATTGCGCTTAAGTAACTATCGGGGATTTACGCTGCCGCTCCTTCACATGGCGCTCCTCGCGTCTTCGGGGAAGCTGGCTCTACCTGCGAGCGCCGCGACGGTTACAACGCGTGGATCGGCCCGACACCGACACTGGACACCTACATCCTGCACCCGAGGACGCAATAATAAGCGACAGCAATTAGAAGCGCGTAAAATTGTCGCGCCGACCAGCTGATGATAATTTACCGCCGCGCGCACCTACAGATGTCGGCTCATTTTAATATTTTATTGCGTCGTAAATTAGCCGGCATTGTGCGTGAAACTTTGCCATAATCTGTATCACACCCACGGAAAGCCCGGCGCTGGATTAAAACGTCTTCGGATTGTCGCCGGCACTCACAGGTATACAAACATCGGGCCCAGGTGAATGGGTAAAAAACGAGCAGCGCGGCCCTCGGCGACAATGCGCCAGGGCGCAAGCACAGACTCGCTCGTCTCTATTGAGCTCAAAGAGACAAATCAGTTTGCTCTTTAAAGGAAAAGAGGTCGCGAGCGGCCGCTCCATGGGAAGCGCAGCGCGCCGAGGACGCGGCACGGGGAGAGAGATAAGACAGCCGTGGGGAGGCCCGCGTGCGCTAGGGGTGCGCGTCGTCGGCGCGTCGTTAAATTTACAACTGTTTACGCCGGCTGATTAAATGCGCGCGCGCACCGTCGCGAAAAAAGTGAAAAAGCATGCAATCTCAATTGCGCGCTCCGAGCGCGCGTTTCCATTGTTTCCCTCGCAAAACATTTAATTTATTTAGAGCATAAATGATATATTTATAACGAGCGCGCATTAACTGCCTAATTGCCGTGAACGAAAGAGTTTGCCGCGGCACGCTCGCGCACCCACTATTTCGGCGCGTTGTATAATTAGCGCAGTTGTTTTTCGGCAATTAGCGTGCGCGGCGCGGATTAAGGCGTAGCAACGCGCGATTTTAATTAGTTAATTAGCGGCGATCAAACGGCAGGCGTGAACGCACCTGAGCGTCGATCGGGAAAAATGTTCGGAGCGGCCCTTGCGGCGCGCATTATGCATACATATGTATTAGCGCCGAGCAAGTGCTAATGCCCCATTGTATTGCAAATTCCATGTTAATTTCGGCGCTGCTTTACGGCCGCCTTTTACTACGCGCGCCGCCGCCGCGCCGCGTTGAGTAGAGTTTGAAAACTCTACTCAACAGGTGAATATAATATTAGCGAGCGCGAGCGTGTTCCGAATTTTCGCCGCGCGTTTGCAAATCAAGCGATCCGCGGGTCGGCGCGGCGACGCCTCGCCATCCTGTTGCTGGCGAAGAATCGCCGAGTCGCGCGCGTTCGGCGCTGCCTATTTATCTGAACCGAACGCGTCTCCGTGCGGACGACGTGTCCCTACCACGAGGGGCGATCTGCGTCCGAGGATTAAACAAATATCGTGCCGGCGGCGGCGGCGGCGGCGGCTAGAGGAAAGCAGTGCGCATTATTTGCCGGCAGCGGCAGCGGGCGGCAGGCGGCAGGCGGCCGCGGTGCGATCGACATCGCGGAAGAATCGGTATGTGCCTGCCGGTCGGCATGTTGCTTAGCTACCGTGCTGGTCGTGTCGTGTAAACACTTCCCCGCTGGCGTGGTGGGGGTCGGGCCTGCGGCAGGAGCGGCAGGCGTGCGCGCCGCAGGAATCCGGCCAGTGGTGCGAGGAGTTGGCCGTGACGTCAGCCCGCGGCCTGCGAGTGCGGCGGGACCAATGGCGCGCGCATTCGGCGAGAGGGGGCCGCCGGAGCCGAGCGCCGACCGGAGCGACCGGAGCGCCGGTGGAGGGGCGCGCACCGCCGGCCCGGCCTGGCTCGCTCGTGCGGTCCGCTAGTGCAGTCAGAGCCGTCGTGCGTGCAGGAGATATGCATAACGCATGAGACGGAGCGCGCGTTGACTTGATACACTTGCAAGTGGCACCGAGCGACCGACCGACCGCCGCCTCCGTGACAGTTTGCGACGGCCGCGATCGTGACCCGAGGACGCGCCATGCGCGAGTGCTAGGACAGTGCTGGGATTGTTTGTTGCTGCTGTTGTTGTTGTTGTTGTTGTTCGGGGCGTTGTTCGAGTTGGAGTTGCGGTTGAGTTGCGTTGCGTTGCGTTGAGTTCGAGTGGATTGCGCGAGGACCGCCGCCCAGCGTCAGCAGCCAGCGTCGCCGCCGCCGCCGCCGGCACGACGCACCACGCCAGGACGGACGGTCTGGGCAGGACGACGACGCGCGTCGGCCGGGTCGGGTTTGAGACGGAGTGGCAGCCAAGTGACATCATTGGGTGGGCGGAGAGACGAGGCGACGCGGGTCCTGTGCGCCCCCAGCAGGGGCTTATGGCGGCGACCACGTACCTCTCTGCGAGCAGCGCGATCACCGCTTCGGATCTGGACGGCGGCGTCGGCGTCATGAACATCGTCGGCGGATACCACACGAGCGCGTCGCCGCGGTCGGCGGCCGACGCCAGCGAGATGAAGTACCTGCCTCACCACCACCAGCACCACCACCACCAGATGGCCAGCTCGCCCTCGCCGAGCGGGCACGCCGCCGTCTCGCTGTCGGCGGCCAACCCCTGGGTGAGTCTGCAGCCGGGCGCCGACCCGTGGGCCGCCTCCATGGCCGGCATGCACCACGCGCACCACCACCACCCGCACCAGGACGTCAAGCCGCCGCTCGGCCAGCAGGCCGACATGATGTCGCACCACCGCCAGCAGCAGCAGCAGGGCATGGGCTCGCCGCACGCCTGGCACGCGCCCGTCTCCTCGGCGCACTACAACCCCGGCGGCGCCGGCTCGCCGCTGCAGCAGTACCACGCCGCCATGAACGGCATGCTGGCGCACCACCAGGGCGCGCCGCAGCTGCACCACCCGCTGCACCGCGACATGCAGAGCCCGCACCACGCGCCGCACTCGGACCGCGACGTCGTGAGCGGCGGCGAGGACGAGACGCCCACGTCCGACGACCTGGAGGCGTTCGCCAAGCAGTTCAAGCAGCGCCGCATCAAGCTGGGCTTCACGCAGGCCGACGTCGGGCTGGCGCTCGGCACGCTCTACGGCAACGTCTTCTCGCAGACGACCATCTGCCGCTTCGAGGCGCTGCAGCTGAGCTTCAAGAACATGTGCAAGCTGAAGCCGCTGCTGCAGAAGTGGCTGGAGGAGGCCGACTCGACGACGGGCTCGCCCACGTCCATCGACAAGATCGCCGCGCAGGGGCGCAAGCGGAAAAAGCGCACCAGCATCGAGGTGTCGGTGAAGGGCGCGCTGGAGCAGCACTTCCACAAGCAGCCGAAGCCGTCGGCGCAGGAGATCACCTCGCTGGCCGACAGCCTGCAGCTGGAGAAGGAGGTGGTGCGCGTGTGGTTCTGCAACCGGCGGCAGAAGGAGAAGCGCATGACGCCGCCGAACACGCTGGGCGGCGACATGATGGACGGCATGCCGCCCGGCGCGCACATGCACCCCGGCTACGGCCACCACCCGGACATGCACGGCTCGCCGATGGGCCAGCACTCGCACTCGCACAGCCCGCCGATGCTCTCGCCGCAGGGCATGGGCCACCAGCTGGCGGCGCACTAGCATCCAGCCCATTGGGCCTCCCTGCTGCACCACAGCGACAACGGCTAGCCGCCGTCGGCCGGCGCGCCCGCCGCAGCCGACGCAGGGGCGGCGCGCCGCCGGAGGACCCAGTGCGAGAAAGTGACTAGCGGTCGCGTCGGTGTACCTTAACCTGTACATTTTGTAAATACCTAACCTAAGACACTGGCGACGAAGTGATATACGAAGAAGCGTCGGAGCTGACCAAGCATGGAGTACAAGTTATTATGATTGCGCCTTCCATGTTGTGTTGTGTACAAAGCGGACGGCGCGCGTGATGCGCAGATTGTATTTCGTTGCGTCCATTGTTTGTATGTTCATATGTTGGAAGGTAATCCGTACTGTTTACTCTTAGTTACTACTGCATCGCTCGGCCGCCGCCGCCGCGCCGGCGGGCAGAGGACGCGGACGCTCGAGGAGGAGGATGGAATATGTGTATATATTTATTATTATATTAATATTAATTATATATCGTTGTACGGTGTGACAAAAAAATTAAATCGAAAATGTTTCTAAAATAACCAATGACCAGCGCACTTGTTTCATTGCCGCAGGTGCCCGAGCGGCGCTATCGCGGCGCGATCGCGTTTACACCTGTCACAATTTTCCGGCGATTACAGCAGACGGCCGCACGACGCTAGATGCGCCCAATTAGACGCTTTACGAGCGCGCCGTGCAAAAGCGCGACGCGCGCGCCCGAATGAAGACGTCGCATGAATGGAGCCGGCGTCTCAATGAGTTTTAAGGCTTTTTAACGACCAAATTAGCGCAATTAAAGATAATTTATTTCGTGCATGCCGCGGACGGCCGCAGCGCAACACTCGGTGTAGCGCCGCCGGCGCAGCGCGCTTTTCCGCGGCAAGACTTTTCGGCTCCGGCGGCGCACCGGCCGCGGCACCGAAAAATTCTCCTGTCACATATTTCACCGTTATTTATATCATCGAGTGAGGCCGCGGCGAGCGCAGCGCCCACGAGTCCTGCTGCAGCGTCGTAAAAGGGAATTCGAAAAAGCGCGGCGAGGCGCGACCGCCGCGGCCGGAATAGATGAAAAAGAGGCGAGAATTAAGAAGAGGCCCCGCCGCAGCGCCGTCGCCGAAAATGTTGACCTAACGAAACATAAAATCTCCACAGAAACGGCCCAAAACGAAACGAATCTCAATAAATAAGTTCGAAATGAGACGTTCCAGAGACGCTGCGCCCGAGAATGATCGCAATTAAAAGCTCGGCCGGCCATCGCGCCGCGTCGATTTGACAAATTATTTACGAGCCGGCGCAATTAACGAATTTCAGGTTCACAGAATAAATATGTTTGCCCAGCGGACGGAGGCGTAATTAATTTCTAGCGCGCTCGGCCGACCCTGCGCGCGCGGCGTCGGAACGCGCGCATTGTCTTGTCTAGAGGCTACGCGATCGAAAATGGAAAAATACAATATGCGCTCAAATAAAGCCTAAAAAACGCTTCTTTCTCGGAAGGTCGAAATAGTTTTGCAAGCGTGCCGCGCTCGCACGGAACGAAACGAGCCGCGGCGACGGACGGAACGAGAAGGCGAAACGATTGTGTAAAATAGAAAACAAAACGTAGGTGTTGCTTGGTTTCTCATCCCAGCGAGAGGCGATTAATAAAAACGGCGTCGTTCGCTCGGGCCCGCGCACGATGGAAGAGCAAAGGTAAGGCTAATTGAAAGCGACGCGCGCGTGTGCGTGCGCACCGCCGGAATAATCGACGAGTGGGAATGTTTTAATTCGCGAAAAGCGCGGAAACAAATCTCCCGGCGGGTTTTTCGGCGTGCGCAAACAGCGCGCGCGCGCATGAACGTCGCGAACGCAAATAATGTCGTCCGTTAGCTAAACGCGCGCGATCGCTTTCGCGCCTACATTTCATCCCGGCCGGAGATGTGGTGCTCGCTTGAGGCATTGTGACAGCGAATGCCGAGCGCCGCACTACTGTTTGCGCTGGTCGTTACTCTCACAAAAACCGAACAATAGCCGGCTTGCGAGCGCCTAAAACTATCCCACCTCTGCGCCGCCCGCGACGGCTATTTTTATTAAAGCGTATCAACTGTTTATCGATTTGCGCTGTGCGGCGGCGTGCAACAATCCGATGCGTTCCCGTGCGCTTTATAAATATTCAAAAATCGCCGAATAATGAACTCGGACGCGGCGCTGGCGCGGCGCATCCGCGAGCCGACTTTGCCGCCGCCCACTCCGCTTTATCGTCCCCCATGCGCGCTAATTCGGCCGCGGCGCGCCTAATTATGCCGTGCGTGTTTTATTGAGAGAAATATTCGAGTCGTGCGGGTGAAATCGAATAAGGGCAACACTCCGCACGCCACCAGCCAGCGCCCCGACGCGGCTGATCTAATCACGCGCTAATCTAATCGCTCCGCTTTTTCTATTCTTTACGCGCACTTCACACGACACGACGGGGTCCAGCGCATCGCCGCAGACGTCTTGATTCGTCACAATGTGTCGCGCATAAGGGTACAAGTATGACAGCGTGGCGTCAATTGAGGCGACCCCGTCGGAATTTTCGAACGACGCGTTCTGCCGCTCGCGCAGGGTTTTATTGAAACGCGCGTGCAATTAGCGATGCGGCGGTGAAAATCCGCGCGCTCCTCGCCGTTTCTTCGACTCGCGAAACTCGCGGTTCGCGTGCCCGCTCGCTCGCACTTTTACTTTCCTTTTGCTCGCTTTTTATGCATTTCCACAAATGTATCAATTGTTTGCGGGCGCATACCGCGCGTAATGATTTATTAGCATAATCCCGGCTCGCACGGAAACATTCCGCGGCGGTGCCGGGAGCGGCTGCCGTTCGTGTGTCCCCGCCGCACGCTACGAAAACGTCGCAATTATACTAGGTGTTTATTTTTTGCGCACGTTGCGCCGCCGGCGCTCACCCTTTCAATCACGCCATTATCGCAATAGTGGAAAAGCCTAGAGAATTGCAGCCGATAATTTCGCATTCCGCTCCGGGACGGCTCCTGCGCCCCTTGATTGACGCGTGACAACATAAACGCGTTTTCGGCAGCTCAGGAATGCAACAATGAATTGCCTCGCGCTCATTAAATGCCTCGCGCTCGGAATATTTGAATTCGATAACTAGAAAGGGGCGATAATCGCGCGAGAGCAATCTCCATACGTAATTGGGAAACATTCGGCCGCTTCGGCCGTCAGTCAAACGCGAGCGTGCGATCAACGCGCGACTTATTAGCGCCGCGCGGGCAATTAGTTTATTAATCAATTAAGGCCCCGATCGCACGCGCGAAAAGCCTTCGGCTAATTAGCGAAACGCAGGGCGACAAGCAGGATGCGTTATCGCGGCGCGGCGATATCGTTGTTGCGCGTCTTGCGCGCGAGAGCATGCGAGATGGCGCGTTAAGCAACGGGCGCATGCGTGCGAGGCGCATCTCGCGCGCGCGCAATGACGACCCCGGCCGACGGGCTAATTAAGCCGGCCGGCGCAGAAGAATCGCGTCATAACTAATACGCGAATGCGCGCGTCCGATCGAGGCTCGATTAAGCGCTCGTTACGCACTCGGGTGCATCGCTTCATTATCGATGCCGGCCATCGCCAGAGGACGGCGACGGGCGCACTTGGATTCGTCCGTCAACGTGGCGATGGCGGCCCGGCGGAAATTTGTCTCGGCGCTGGGAATGCAGCAGAACGCGCAGGAAATAATGCGCGGCGCGAGCGAGCGTGCATGCACGGCTTATGCTCGAACGGCGTGCGCGGCCGCGGCAACGGGACAACGGGCGCCTATTATGGCGATAAGTTTGGTGAAAATGGCCGCGGCGTCGCGGACCGTGAAATGTTACGACCCGCGAGCAGCGCGACGGCGACGCGGCGACGCGGCGATGAGATGCGAGCGCCGAGCGAAGAACGGTAGCGCGCGTGAGTGTCATGTTAGGAGTCCGGCCGATCGGCGCGGCGATAGTGTGATTGGGAAACAATAAAGAATCGAATTGAATATTGAGTGAGCGCACGACCCGAGCCGGAGCCGGGCGGGCACAATAGAGTTATAGCGCGCGCTCGCGTGGTAGCGAGTCGTGAAGATGTTAAACACAATGCGGTAGCCGACGGCGGCTATCTCCGCGCGCATCGTGCACATCCCGCGCCGAGATCGCATCTGCATGCGGCCGCGCTCCGGCTCGCAGCGCCCGAGTGTTGCCGCTCGCGAAACAAATCGATAAACAAGTGGCAGCGAACGCCAAACAAAGTTCGCGCGCGGCGACGGCTTTCGGGGCTGCTCATAATGGGCCATTAGTTATAACATTACACGGTCCAATGAATAATGCGCCGGTTACGTGCCTTCAAACGCCTCCCAGAACGCGGCGCGCTTTTTTCCTGCGCGCCCGCGCCGGGGTGGCTGTCGCCATTCGCTCGCTTTTGTTTTAATGCCGCGCGTTTCATTGGTAACGTTTCCAGTCGATTTTTCTTGGATGCACGAAACGTCGCCGCACGATATGCGCGCGACACCGGCTGTGGCGCGAAGGCGCGCGCGCGGCCGGCGTGGCGCGGCGCGCGCTTGCCGCCAGGGCCGGTGGCTCCGTTTTACGATTTTCCGTGTCGTCCGGCTTAATGCGCATAAGAGAAGAGTGAATGGCGGATCGTGCGCCGGTGCACTGGTTACGCATGATTCGAACGACCCCGCCGCGCCGCGCGATTTATTGATGCCTCGCGACAAACGCGTTCGCGGAAAGCGAAATTTTCCCCGAACGCCCGCGCCGCGCCGCGCGCAGATGGAGCCACCGCGCGGCCAAGATGGCGCTGGCGCGGGACGCTTTTAATTAGCGACCGTGGATGTGCCTTCGTCTGGTCTCGCTGAGCACCTTCCGGCCTTTGCGAGCGCATCGGATTGTGACGACGCGGGCCGCCATAACAATAAAGAACAAGGTCACTGAATTCGCCACCGCGTCGGCGTCCGCACGAAAACGCGCGCGCTTTATTTCTTAATTATTTTCGCCGCGGCGCTGCTAAATATTCATCGATCTAGTTGATCCCGATAGCGCCGGACGCTTCGGCCGGTCTTGTCGCGGCCGGCCTAATTAATGCGATCCGATGAAATTCCACGCCTCGTTGAATAATCGCTCGTTGCGAAACATCGATTTTCCGTGCGCGCGCGAAACAAAGTCGCGTTTTTACGGCCGGCGATAAACAGCGCAGGCGCTCTAGGAGCGAACGCCTAATGGACGCACCAATAAGTAATCTGCGTGTCGGGCCGCGGAGATCGAACGTCGTTAGCCGTTATGTCGCGCGAGGTGGTGGACACGCCGGCCACGGCGACGACGCCGTCGACTGGGCCAACGTAAGAAAGCAAGAACTCGTTTCTCGGCGGTCAATTAAGAGCGCTGTCGCCGCACGAAAGTGTTAATTTATACGGCGAAAAAATTATAATTAAAAATATGCAAATCGGGCGCGCGGCCGCCGCGCTGTTTTTCCCGAATCGGGAATTTCGGCGCTATCGACGCGCGGCGCCGAGCACGTGTCGCCAATGGGATGCGCGCGCGCGGATTGTCGCCGCATTCGTCGCCGCGTTAATATTCATTCGGCCGAAAAAGTAAGAAAACGAGCCGCCGATAACGCCCGCCATGCATATTCATCCCGCGCGCGCCCAACGATAGCAACTAGACCAGCGATTTCGCAACGCGCGCGTGTCGCGTCGAGCCGGCCGGAATCCGTTAGGACAAGGCGACGAAAAAGCGCGCGACGAAACGCGCACCTGGTTATGCACGCCCATGCGATATCAAACGCGCGCTTTAATTAATCGACCAATCGTTGCGCCGCCAATAATGCGCGCTGTCATGGCGTGCCGGCGGGATCGATCTCCGAGTGGCGCGCCGGCCGCCGCCGATTGCGAGTCGCCGCGATGCCCACTTGCCCGCGTTATTGTCCGAACGACGAAAAAGCCATCAAGCATCGCGGCGTGCATTAATGACCTTTATACGACGTGTTTGTTTTAATTATAAACTTAATTTCATGCAAATGCGAAACTTTTATTTCGTATTTATTAGTTTTTTATATGTGCATACGCTTAGCGTGCATTAGTCCGACGAAATTTATCGCCGCGTTAATAAAAGCCGCTCGGATCGGGCGGCGTTTTGACGAAGCGCAGCGGCCGATCGGAAGAGGCTCACCGCGTTACGCGGCTAAATTTATGCGAAAGTGAAAAGCAAGTAAACAAACGACGATTAATGATTGCATAATGAGCGCTAATTATGTACAATTAATAATAATTTAATTAGAATTGGCAATCCGGTTGGCCGGAGCACGCCCGCCGGCGCCGACGGTACGCAGCATTTTCGTTTGTTGCCGTTTCGCGCGCGCTTTTCTCGGCGCTTTCTGGCGAGCGGCATGGCGCGGCATTGTGCTCGCACGGTGCGCTCGGGTTTCGTGCGCGTCACACTAGAATAACTCTATTATTTTCATTTATCAAGGATCTAAATAAGCGTGGAGGACACAGGCACTTTGCTAATTGCCCTCCTTTGCAGCGGCCATTGTCGCAGCGCCGGTCTGGACGCACTCGAATGTGACCGAGCCTATGGGAAGTCGCGGCCGCCATCGTCGCCGAAAAGATGCAATCGCGGAGAAATTGATGAATGGCGCGTCGCGTTGCACAATAATTTCGGGAACATGAAATTCATGAATGATCGAAGCGCCTCGCTCAATGATTATTTCCTCCGCGCGCGATTCGTCCGATTTGTGCGTGCGCGCGCGCGCCTTTTGACGGACAGGTGCCCGTCGCTTTTGATTAATTAAAACGGCGCGCATTAGCATAAAATTATAATCAATCGGAAGCGAAAATTCTTCGCTTCGGTTAAATATTTGAGCGCCCACGTTCGGCGGCGACTCATCGCGATGCATTACTAAAACAAACAATTATTAATAGTATTAACATTCGAGCCGGCTATAAAGTCAGAGATATTTTTATGGCCGCCTTTATGGAAATAGAGAATGCATCGGCGGAGCGCTGTTCAATTAGCTTTACGAGTAACATTCGCGCTGTGACTCAGCGGCGCAGCTTCCTACACCTCGCCGAGCTGCGGCTAATCAATTTTCGCCACATTACGCCATTTTTATAGGTTTGTCGGGCGCAAACGAGGACAAGACGCGTGAGCACATATTGACGCAAGGCGAGTCGACTGCCGAAGACGCGGCCCGAGTCGCGCAAACAAACGCGCTCGGCTGAAGCGCATCGCTGCAAGATAGGTCGGAACGAGGCGAAGTGTGAAAATTAACAAAAGATCTCGTTGTCCGCGCGTTGCGCTGCCGTGCGGCGATTTCGGAATGCGCGCTCGGCCGACGACAAGCCCGCGACATGTTTGAGCACCTGTCCGCGGCACCACGTACGTAATCGAGGCCCGACTCGAAAATGCGTAGCACCGGCGCATATTTTATTCGGCCGTTGAGCAAGCCGAGCGGAGCGCTGCCAGTGTCTTTTTCTTGCAAAGCGTATAAAATTAATGACCTAGATCTAGTTCTAGTCGCGCGAGAATGTCCACGAGTGTCCTACGCGGGCTCGAACACGATTTACGACCACCGCCGCTTATCAATTCCGCCGAATGCGACGAATAATTTATGGAATCGTCAATCGGCGCTCTCGCGCCGAATTGCGGCCGCGTGTCGCGCCCGACCTTCGGGGGCACGAAGCGCGCGCGGAAAGTCGCGGTTTTCCAGCGCGCGTCAGCGGTCACTGCGGTCGGGCGTTTTCCGCGCCGGCCGCGCGCTAGACAATGGCGAAAACGCGCGAAGGAGCGTGAAAAAGTTTATGCAGTCGGCAGTCGTCGCCTGCCTTGGTTAGACCTTGGCTTGCTACGCGGCGACGACTTCTCGACGACTCGGCGACTCGGAACGTGCGCGCCAGCGGCACTCCCAGGTCTCCTATCTAGACCAGTCGATACGTCACTCGCGCGCTCGCTGCCATCCGCGATTCGCGCACCTTCGCCGCGGATGCAGCCGCGAGCGGGTCATCGGGACGCAGCGTCCGCCGCCCACGCGGCAGCCGGCAGTAGATAAGCCATTAGTTTTTATTGCCTTAAATAATTAACATGTGCGCGCGCGGCGGAAAGCGTTTTGTTCGGCGCTCGTAACCGCGGCCGATGTTTTATTGGCATCGATAGTAAATAAAAAGGCGGCATTAAGTCGTCGGAATGTCCGCCGTCCGTCGCGCGTTTTATCCGCTTGCGCAACCGAGGGCGAGACGAGCGCGCCGTTGCGTTCGCGCCGGCCACAATTCCTACGGCCGCGCAATTTTCGTTCGCTCGCCGCTTGCCGGCGCTAATTAATCAAGCCCCGTAATGCTGGTAATGATCGCGAGCGTGTACGCGCGCGGTTAAGTTATTTTTTCCAGTCGACTTTCCGGAACGGCCGAATTGCCGGAACGAAAGATAACGAGCCGGCCGATGCGCCCGTGCGTCCGTTATTAGTTGTTGGTAATTTTAAACGAAATAATATCGGCGCTAATGACACCGTGCGCCGCGCGTCGGCCCGGCGCGGTCGCCCTTCGCGCGACGGGGCGAGCTCTAGATTTTCACGTCGCGATAAAGTGGCTTTTAATTAATGAGCCGTGTACGACGGTCGCGGTAATAACGGACGCCCCGTGACGGGGCGCGATGCCGGCGAGCAGGCGCACGGAACGAGATGCGCCGGATTACGGCGGACGGACGGAAAAAAGCCAGCGACGCCGGAAGAGAGCGCAGCGCAACGGGACAGGTGCACGCGGCGCTGCGGCCATCGCCGAGGCGCGCACCTTGAGTCGCCGGCGCGCGCCGCAAGAAGGCGCGTCGCCGGCCGCACGCAAATCGCGCGAAAACGCCGGCAATTCCAGCGCATTGTCGCGGCGCGTCCGAAACCGAAATTTGCGCTAAAACTTTCGCCGCGCACGATTACGCCTTGTCGCGAGCGCTTTCAAATTCAAATTTCACGCGCATTCCGCGCGAGGGCACGTGCCTTCCGGTTTTACGCACAAAAAATACCCTCGCGCTGCACAATCAGGCGGCCGGCGCGCAAACATTTAGGGGATGTTCGGGAAGAGCATAAATTTACTACCTGCGCGTTTGTTTTCTCTTCTCGGCGCGTCACGCCGCCGCTTGATATTCAAGTGCGCCTCCGAGACGACACACAACGGCGATAAAAATGCGCCGTCAATTAAATATGCGCGCGGCGTCCGCAAGCGGAAGTCGCTCGGACAATGCCAAAGTCATCTAACGCGTCGTCGTCGTCGTCGTCGTCGGCGTGCGTGCCGTCGTCCCCAGCGAGCGCAGCGCGTCTTGGCCGCGGCTCGAGCCGATTTCCGGCGCCAAAATTCGAACGCGCGCATGCGCAGCACCAGCGCGGCGCGCCGCAGCGCAGGGAAGGTCAAGGCCAGGCGCCCGCGTAAGTCCATTAAAGCCTACTTAACATGCGATCTCGCCGCGCGGCATCAAATAGAAAACGCGAAAACGCCACGGACCGTTTCGCGAACGCGAACGCGACGCTCCACCTCTGCCCGTAATGATAGTTTCGCGCGTATTAGCATTCCGAGACAATTGAATCGCCGCATTCTTCGCTGCCTACGCGCCGGCATTACTCACGATGCGCGCAACGAGAGGACGAAACGTAACCGCTCGAAACTGTTAATTAGCTATAAATAAGTCGCAAGCGCACTCGAGTGCGGTGAGTGCGGCGCCGAGCCCCCTGCGGGGCGCGCTTAACGCCGGACCGGGCATCGACAATAGTTTTTGATAGGCTAATTTGGCGGAGGCGCCGCGAGGCACGGCGCAGGGGTCGCAACCCCTTCGCGCGCGCACATGTGCCCGCGCGCCCAGCGCCATTGGGCGAGCGCTTCACGCGTCGCCTAACGGCCCCCACGATTGATACGGGCCGGCGGCGAAGACAATGAAAGTGATGAAAAGAACGAAAGATATGCGCGCCTGTTGCTGCGCCCGCGCGCCAGACAATGGCCGCCCACTGCCGCGACTTATTGTTTCTCTTGTCAATCGGCTCGGCGGCGTAATTGTAGGTTTGTTTTGGTGACCACACGACCGCCCCCGCGCCTTGTCGTCGCTCGCTCTCGCCCGCGGAACGCGTGTACCGTTTAGTCTCGGCCGGATAACACGCGCAGCTCGCGTCCGAACATAATAACGCACGCCGCCATCGACAAATCCATTCACCTGGAGATGATAAATCGCCGGCGCGCTTATGCAAATCGGCGTCGGCGCGCGCGCGCGCGGATTTCATTTCGGCCCTTGCGACGGAGAAGACGCCGAAGAGGGAGACGAAGGAGCAGCGCACGCGTGTAATCAAGTAGCGCCCGACTGGTTTCACTCTATTGCGCATCGACAGGCGAACTTTACGGCGACAAGCGAAGCGTGCAGGCGACGCCGTCGTAAGTGCGCGATGATGTCACGGATACGTGTGAAATATTTAAACGTTCTGCGCTAATCGCCAGGAATGCGAGCGCCCTTGATCGCCGCCGATCTTCATTACGAAACACGCTGCCGAACACACGAAATGCATGTACGCGCCATAAGTGCAGTCCAGCGTCGGCCTCTGCGCGGCGCACTCGGCTTAACCTTGATCGAGCGCGACTCGTGCTTCGTGTGGCCTACCTCCGAGCCCGGGCACCGGCGAAAACGTCGTAAACAACCAGCAGCGACTTCTTTTCCCGTTGCTCGTTAGCAGACGTCGATAATTCCGCGCGCGGCGACTCGAAATCGGGCGGATTACACAACGACGCTCGGCACCTGATCGGCGCGCATGCAAATTTGTCGTTTATGCCAAATTACTCCGGATCGCCGCGAAGGCGTTACCGTCGCCGCTCGCCTCGGCGCGACTAATTTCATTCGCGCTGTTCATTAACAGCATAAGCATATAAATCAATCACTCGCATGACGACTGAATGTAAAATTCCTGCAGCTTGTAAACGATGAATGGAGCGCGCTTAATTAATGCGCTTTTCTTGTAGCGCAACGTGTTGCGCGGCGAATAGTTTGCGGTAAACAGGAACGCTCGCGTCGGGAGGAATAAAAAACTGGTTTAGAATCGCAGCCGGATCGAGTTGCGTCCGCACCCCACACCCCAACCCTCGCGGATGTGTGAAATATGAAATTTGCTGCTTTCGGGGGAAATTTTACTAATGCGTTTTAAATATATCCGCACACGTGCCGAAATCAAACCGGGGAAGCGCGTCAATGCGCCGCGCCGGCCTCCGCCTCCCGGATCGGGTGTCCGGAGCTTCGGGCGTCCCAACCGTCGCGCGCAATAAAGAAATTCGGTTGATTAATTAATAGAAAACAATGCGGCACGTCGGCCGTTTTACGATGCACATAAACTTGTTTTAATTGCCTAATTAAAATTGCGTTTAGCCCGTTTCACGCGACGCTAGAAATTAAGAAGTCAGGAAGGCGGCATCGATGTTGTCTCCGCGCGAGCTAAACTAGATTCGAAATCGAAGCGAAGCGTGCGGCATGGACCGTATAATAAAGTTATGGCATAATAAAATGCAACTTGTGTTGTCGTAACACCGCGCCGATGATCGGCCAGATCGTAAAAACCGAAAAATCTCCGTCCGCGCACAGGTGAAGTCGTAAAACACCATTTTTCATTCCGAAATTAATTAATTAAAATGCGATTTCGCCCGTGCATCGAGCGCCTAGTGTAAACACGTCGTAAAGCGGCGAGCCGCCGAGATGTTCCTGTTGGAGCGCCGATGTCGCCGCCAATAATTCGAGCAGTTTTGTTCGGCGCGTCGAAATGAATAGACGGGCCATTGTGCGCGCATACAATCGCCGTTGGTTTGGCGACACAATGCGACAACTCGAGGATGAACATAAAGAGTCATCGAACGGAGCCCTGGGCGATCCGTTTCCAGAACAAAATGCGCCTGAGAGACGCTCCGGGCCGAGAGCACGTTTTCAAAATCGCATCAAATCGAATTTGTGAATTTGCCAGCCAGCAGCGAGTTGTGCCACACACGTGGGGCGGGAACGCCCGCTTGGAGCTGCGACCGAAAGTTGCTAATGAATAAGCTTCATACTTCCACCACATCGGGATTGGGACGTGATCCTGAAAATTGCAAACAGTCAAAATCATGCTCGCTTTTTTCGGCGAAGCGGCCAAATGGCGAAGTCGTGTTGCTGGCATTCATTCGCAACGCATCTTGTTCTGCTCGTAATTAGTATTCTTAAAATCGGAATAACTGATAAACTTTGCAATTTTGATTAAAATGACAAAAACGGCGATTTTGCCGACCGCGCGACGCCGACAGCGGACGAATGCATGCATAATCTGTAAGCAGACACCGATAGTACATTAATATGTCCAATTTACGAGTGCTAATAAGCAAATTAATGGATTATTAACTCTTCCGGACGCGCTCGCCGCATGAATATGTATCCGGGCGAAAAGTGCAGTGTGCACTCGCGCCGTCAAACTTTTCCGCCGGCGAGCATGACGTGGTTGCCGGTGGCACACAATCAGAGATTTAGCGAAAGAAGAAATCATGACAGTTGCGCTGCGTTTGATAGAAAACAGAAAAGCGAGCGACCGGCGACTGGCATTTGGGCTCCACGCCTCGCAGTGGATTTTCGCCGCACAAAGATATCGGCCGCAACCCGCACCCGGGATTACCGAGGGATATTGGTTTTTCAGCGGCGCGCGGCCGCCGCGCGCGGGGTGGTATCGGACAACCCCGCTCGGGGGGACGTGCGCCGAAACGACATGTGCGACAGATTTTTGTCGCGCACACGCCGCAATCGCCCATCGATTCGCATCGCGGATTTAACGCGAGGCGACATATGCGCGAGCCGCTTGTTCCAGCGCTAATTTTCCGATTCGCACCGCACTTTGATGGCCATCGATTACAATGCCTCCTTTGCGTTGACAGACATCCAGTTTTTAGGCGTAAAACGTGCGTGAGAAATGATCGGCGCGAAGAGGTGTGAAAGCGCGCCTCATCCATCATCGGCCCCTGCGCGCAAACTTCGATACGTCACTAATAACACGTTGTTCTCTCGTCGGCCGACGTTTCGGGAAAAACGTGTAATTAGAGCGCATTTGCCCTAAAACCTCGGCGTGAAGATTAGCGCGTAAACAATGCCGGCGACATAACCTCGCCACGGGACGCCGGGTCGGAAGCGTGCACTAATGCACACGCGACAATGCGGCGGAAAGCTAACGTGCACATAATAGATAGAAGACGAATTGCTTTATCGGTGCACTGGGTTCGCTTCACTCCCGATCGACTGTCGATACACTTTGGCGCGTAAAATAAAAGGGCGGCTCTAAGAAGACGCGCAGCACGCACGCCGCACTGATTGCGAGCCGCGCGCTCGGTGCACGCAGCGCAGCGCAGCGCGCCGTCCTGCAGTCACAGGTGGCCGCTAACCTCCAAAGTTCGCGCGCGCGTTCGGCGAAAAGTGCGCGTCGCGATTCGCGTGTGGCATAACTCGTGTGTTTGATTACTTAATCTTTCATTACATCGCGTGCTTTCATCGCTGACAGTAAGCAGACAAGCCGACTGCGGCGAGCCGGCGACGGTGAGTGCGTTTTTTGTGTTCGCGGCGCGTCCCGCGCGTCCGACCCGTCCGCGCAACGTAAACAGTGCGTCGCGCAAGCTAGGGGGTTAGGGCAGACGTGAAAGAGACAAGTCTGAAAGTGAAGCAACAGCACCTGCGCATCCACAAAGGGGTGACCGATCCCGGCCCGTTTTTCGCGGACGGGCGCTGCCGAGTCGCGCAACGTTCGAACGCACTTCGCTGCGCGCGAGCGGCGTCCGCGCGCGCGACGATTCAGCGTGAATCGGCCGATGTGGAAACACACGGATTTCGTAAACAACGGCGCGTCTTCGTTCCACGGAATTCGTGTGCGCGCTCGCCGATGACCTGCTTCGAATGGCCGAGGGGTCACGCTGACAAGGGTCGGCGAAAGAACAAAGCGTCAAAGATCCGATGTCCCGGTGCGTCGCTGCGAGCGAGCTGGGTGTGTGCGGAGAGTATGTCACCTCGGTTTTTTCGGCTCCTCCGTGCGCGCGAGCTTAGAAGCGACGTGTCGGCCGGCGCGCGGAGCGGGCCCGCAGAACACGGGGACCGGTCGTTCAGTATATTATATGTTTTTATCGCCAAACATCTAACGCCGTGCCAGGTGAGCTGGCCGCCGGTCCATCCGACTCGCGGATGGTCCGCCGCGCTGCTCCTCGTTGACATAAAACATAATTCGAGGTCAGCGCGAGAAAACGAAATGCGAAAAAAATGTTAAATTATAACCACTCTGACCTTTGTCTGCGCACCTTCGTTTCGGCTAGAGAAGAATTATGAACGCCGCGACGAATATTTCCACGATAAGCATCTTCCTCGGCCGAAACGCGCATTTTTGCGGCCCGACGACGGTCTCGGCCCGATCGCCGCCCGCTAGCGTCGACGTGTCTGCCGGCAGCAGCAGCAGCAGCAGCCCTTTGGGCCGGCGCGCCTGCGTGATTTTATCTAAGGCTACGTGTCATAGACCGCGAGCATGAATCGAAATCCAGTGTCGGAGGCAAAGTGCACGTACGGCTTTTGTGCAACCGCAGATGACGCCGGGCCGCCGAGAAAACACGACTGGCGACCATCTGCGGAACTGGAGATTCCTCGGAAAAGTCGTTGCGTGGTCAAGCGAGGAAATGCCACCCTTTCGCGCCGAACAATTGCGCGGCGCCGCGCGCCCTTCGCTTTCCCAATAAGTCCCACGTTGCGGAGCAACCGTCGCGCCGCAATCGCGTCTCATTTGTGACTCTTCGCCGCGCCGTCGCTACAATTAAACATCTTGACGAGGAAAGATTATACCTGGCCGCGTATCAAACGTGTTTGTCCGAGCCTCTCGAATGGACCAACGGTCATCTCGGCATTGTGCGCGCCCGTCCGCTTCCCCTCGGCTCGCTTGTCTATACGCCGAGAAAGTAACTTCTTTCCGGCGGCGGTTCGCAGCCTCGGCCGCGCGAGAGAGTGGTCTAGGTGGGATGGCGGGATACCTCGGGATACACCTCGAGCCGCGCATGTGGGTCAAGCAACCCCATTGTCCGGACAAACTAGCTCTCCCAGCAGCCAGCCTCCGTGCGCAAACAACGCTCGCGTAACGAGCGCGATTCGAAGCGATTCGATTCTTGACGGCGGGACGCGCTCGACGGGCCGGGATCGCTTGCGCGCATCCCCGACGACGCGACGTAATGCCCACTTTACGCTTGTCAATCATCCGATAATGATTATGACCGGGCGCGCCACGTTGACGGGTCCATTTAGCCGGCGGACAGCTGCCCGCCGCGCGGGCCTTCTTTCTCTTAGGCAAACAATGCGCTACAGTTTGTTAATAGATTTGGTAAAAAGCGCTCGTCATGATTAATTATCGGATCGGGCCGCCGTCGTTTTTCACGTCTCAATCGCTTTCCGCGCGTTTCTGCCGACGCGGCGCGCGCGCGCACCTCCGCCGGTGATCTGCGGATTCCGCTTTAATTTATGCCCAGGCACGGCTCGATCTTTCATCGATCGACGAGGGGCTCTATGGGTCTAAATATTTGTGCTCGCCACAACTTATAAATATCAATGGCGCTTTAAGTGCTCGGCGTTCTTGTCGCTGCGCCGGCGAGCCGCGCGCGCTAATCAATTACCCCCGGACGGAATTTAACGCCATCGCGTCTCTATTTGCGCATGGTTTATCACCACGTGTAGCTGGGTTGTTCGCATAAATCATTGCGAAACAACACGGCTACTCTACGCTCGCGGCCGGCCGATAAAACATGCGCCGCGCTACAACGTGATAACTAAATTAATAAATAACCGAGCGCCGGCCGGGCGTCTTATATCAATTGGCGGGCGCGCGTACCCGCGCCGGGCGACAAGGGCCTAGGCGCGCGCGCGCGAATTGTGCGCGCAATCGTATTTCGAGAAGTTGATAGGTGCCCCGTCGCGAACACCTCGCCGGCGTAATTTATTCGCGCGCGCCCGCCTTAAACGGTGTCTTCGGCTCGGCCGTTGGTCGGCCGGCCGGGTTCGGCGCTTGGTCGCGCGTCCGCGTCTGCGACTTAAGCGCGAGATTTCGGGAAGCGCTAGACGACGAAACCTGACCCCGCGCGCGAAGGGTCACGCCGACGGGTAACTGTAATCGCGGCCGCAGGTGGATCTATCGGCGACGCGGCGCGCGGCCGTTACGCAATTTCGTCGATTTTCGAGAAAATGTCACGGTTCCACGCGCGCACGTGTGCGCGAGTAGAAAGTCGGCTTCGAGCCCGGTCCGGAATTCGAGGATGTCGCCGAAGCATCCGCGCGGCGCGGCGCTCTTCGGCCGCTAGTTTCACGCGGCGCGATTGCGAATGCGCGGCCGTTTGTTTGCGCATGAAATTCATCGCTCGAGACGCGTAGGTGTTTTCGTCGTGCGGACGCTTTATAAAAGGTGTCTAGGCGCTGCCGGCCCGGCGCGGCCTTGATGCGGCCCGAGGTAAGCGCGGTTATCACTCATCCATACTAATGGCGCGGATAAACCGAGCGCGCGCGAGCACGTTGCGATCCGTAGGTGAGTCTACACGCGCCGATTGGCAAATACCTGCCCGGCTCTCGCTGGCGTTATTCAAACGACTCCCGCGAAAATACACCGATTGTCGACAGCGCGCGCTCGTCCTCCGGGCGGCCAGATTCGCGCCGCGCTCGTCGGATCAGCCGACGGCGCGGATCGCGTTACTTTCCATTAGCACGTTACGATTTCCTTCGGCCGCCCGGCGTGGAATGCCGTCGCGGCGGGCAGCGCGCAACGAAAGTGTTTGGAGCCTCCTGTATGCGGCTAGAGCTCCGCGCGAAGCGCGCCGCGGCCTTGGATGGACACGCGGAAGAGCGACGAAACGCGCGGCGCGCATGGAGCAATAGTGAAATAGTGGAATGGCGCTCGCTGAATGCCCGAGACATGCCCAAGTGGACCGACAGGTCGTAAATAAACTATCGCGCCGCGTCGCAAATCCGAGAGCGCGGCCGGGCAGCTTCGTTGCACAACCGCCAGATGAATTTATGATATCGACGAGCGAAACGCTTCGCGACAATTAACCGCCCGTACTTTTCGGTGCGTGACGCTCCTTCGCGTTTCGGCGCGTCATCGTCGCTGGCGCTCGGCCGCGGCGCGCGCATTTCTCCGCGTCCAATAAGACATCGAATCAACGAAATTACATAATTATTCAAATCGCGTCGACAACCGCGAGGTGTAAACGTTTAAAGCGCCTTTCATCGAGCGCAAATCAAAAAACAATAACAATATGAAGCGGGACGTTTCGCCGCGCCGGCGCGGCGTTTTAATTGCGCGCCAATTAGGCCGATCGCGGCCGTAAACGGTGCGCACGCGGCGCGAGGAGTTTAGCTCGTAGTCGATTTAACGATTTATTAACAATTCGAATTATATGCGAGGCATTTGCATAACATAAATATTTTAATCAAATAATTAATCTCATTTACATCGGGCTCGTGCCGGGCGCGGGCACGCGTCGGGCGGCCAGGTAAATATTTAAATGAGTGACAAATGATTTTTGTGCTTCTTCGGCGCGGATCCGCGCATTCCGCCGCTGCACCGCCGGCCGATGGAAAGCGAGCGCGCGATAATGACATGTAATTTATGGCGCGGCGTGTTATTAAGTGCGAATTCATAAATGCGCATTAAGCATTAATCGGCGGCGCGTTTTTCGCTCGCGATCGCGACCAGTCGCGTTCGTCGTCGCGAGCGCGTCCGTCGGGCGGCTCGCGCTAATCGGGCGCGGAATATGCGCGGCCACGCACACGCGGAAGACGTCAATAGGCGTGCTCGAAGGCGGCTTTGTGCGGAGGGTGTCGAACGCGGCCATTCATGCGAGCCGCGTGTGGGTGCCAGCGCCTCGCCGCGCCGCCGCCCGGTGTCGTAATGCGCATCCACTATTATTACTATTTGGTCCGGGCCGTCGCGCGTCGTTTTGCTCGTCGCCGATAATGGTAGGTTGCGCTTCCGGTTCGCTGCCAGCGTGTGTTTATGCATTTAATTTATCGACGCCGCCGCCATTGTCTTGGCGCGCGGCGGCGGTTAACGTTTTGCCGGTTTTGTTCGCTCGGATTTCGGTTCGATAAATGTTGCACCGGGAATTAGATTTAATAAAACAAAAGTCATATTTAATTTGCATATAAAACACAAAAGTTTTGATAACCCCGCCACTTCTCGCTCGCCGTCGGTGTTAGCGGCGGCGGCGGCGGCGGAGATATCCGGCGCTGGTCCTATAACTTCCACCCTCGCGCCGCCGCCGCCGACCGGCGAACATTCAAATTGATAATCCGATCCGCAATCTGAACTCGCCAGAGCGCGAGAGGAAATTATTTCGTTCTTAATCGGCGCGCACCTGCGAGATAAAAAGCGCGCGCGCGATGACGAGCCGCGCACAACGCCCGCGGCCGACGGGGATGATGCAGCGACGGCGGCGGCGGCGGCGGCGGTAATGAATTCGACGCGCAATTAGAATTAATCAATTACGAAAGGGTGGGGTGCGAAATGGAACTGATAACAACATCGGTCGTTTCGGAATGATGAAGCGCCCGATGCGTGTGTGCGCGCGCGGGCGCCGCGGGGCGGCCGCAGCCGCCATCGCGCGCGCTCCGTCGCTATCGGGCGCCCCACGGTAATGGGCCAAAGCACGGGTGTGACGGCGACCTTCTCAAGGGACATATAAATACTAACGAGATCTTTCAGGCTCGCAATCTACCCTTTTACCGAGCGCGCCTCGTCGCCGCCGTCGCCGCCCCCAGCCCGATGCTTATGCGCTCATGCCGGCGCTATTATGTCCGCGCGCCCTCGCCGCGGCGCATTTTTAGGATACGAGTTTCACCGGCGCGGCGGCCGCGGCCGCGAACGCGTGTTCTAATGGCGGGCCGCTTTCTTTAATATTTTACCGAATCGAAGAGCGTTTCGTAACGCGCTCTTCGATTGCCGCCAGCCGATGCGACACACGCGCAGAGCGTTATCCGAGAGCCGATAACTGTTTTTTTCTCCGCGTCGCAGAGCAAGCGATACAAACAGGTGTGTGCCGTTGTCGTTGTCCAACTAAACAAGTAGTAAATTTCAAAAGTCGAAATACGAAAAAGCGCCGCATCTATCGGCCTAACGAAGCGCGGCGCGGCCATAAAATAGCGCATAACTGCGTGCGCCAACGAAATAAACGAGTGGTTGCCCAACGCGCGTCCAATACGTTTTTCCGCGCTTCGGCCCAAAATTCCCAGGCTCCACACGCTCGTTAGATTTATCGGACGCGCGGCGTCCGTCGCCTCATTAACGGAAGCGGCGCGGCGCGGTCCAGCCACCCCGCGCGCGCGACGGGCGCGATTCCCAGAATCGCGATGGCGAAATCGCGCGTCGTCGCCATTGTCTCGGGATTCTTTCGGTTGCAAAATCGCAGCGTAATGACATGGTAGAGGCGACAATATGACGAGGTGTGTCGTCAGGACACTTCAGACAATAGAGGAGAGTCGCGAACGAACCGACCCACATACAAATTGTTACAATACGTGCGGCGCGGCCGCGCGCTTAAATTACCGGCGGGCGACGAACGCGATTAATGCCGAAACCATCGCCGACCGCGACGGCCCCGTTGTCGTCGCCGAGGAATATCTAGGAATAGGCATACACACAGGTGTAGATTACGAAACGCGTTGCGCCATCGCCGCCCGAAAACCGAGCCGAAAACTCGATAAAGCTCGTTTTTCTCTCCTAGCGGCAACTTAAGTCGCTATCGATTTCCACGCCGCGCGCGCAGGCCTCGGCGACTTTTCGTGCGCGCGCGATGGCTGCGGCCCGTGTGTAACTTCTCACGTCCTCTCGGCGCGTTTCCGGTTTGAAATAAAGGACGGCTGGAAAAGGATTATTCTCATTATTCCCATATGTTATTATTTCGTTTTGAATATGTGCGTACGTGCCGCGGCGGCGGCGGGCGTGTGCGTGGCGCGCTCGTTCGGAAGAAACGAGAAAACCGTATCGTTCGAATACAATCTCGGGCACGTTACTTTATTCCCAAGTGCGCGCGTCGCGTCCGCCGCGCCTGAGAACGCGCCGTATCGATTCGGACAAACAGGCGATCGGCCCGAGTTTATTAAACGCACATAAGCTAATTGAAGGCTGCCGCTAATCGCGTTAGTTCTTCCGCGGTCGCGCAGCGCCAGCGCCCGCCGCTTGTTTGCCATGCGGCCGATGATGTATTTACCCCCGTTCGGCGCGGCCGAGTATTGGATTAATCATAAACCCAATCAGGGTTGTTTGGCGACGCGCCGCGCGAGGGCCGCTTTAATTGGCGGCGCGGCAGGAAAAATCCTTGCCCGCCTCGCTCTTCACCTAATATGAGTCAATATTGACGAGTTTAAACAACCGCCCAATCAGTCGGCGGCGCGCCTACATTTCGAATTAGTCGACTCAGCGCCGTCGCCGGCCGCGGCCGGAAAAACCGCCGGGCCTTCGAGGCGGCGGGCCGGGGGTGTCTGATTTGTCCGCATCTGCATTTTTATTCGATGACGCTGAGATACGCTCGCGCCGGCGACGCGACAACACCTTTTTCATTGTATGCAAATCGCCGATGCGCGCTGACCTATTGAGGGAAAACGCTGGCCGGGCGTTCGCTAACGCCGCGGAAAACGCGAGGCGAGTCGCCAAACTGGTCGGGTCGAGACGCGTGTTGTTCAATCGGAGGCGCGCGCGCGGGCCGTAATTAAATATTATGCGGATAATTATCGGTTGAGTTAAAATTATTGCGTCGATGCGTGCGCGACTTTTTGTGCACGTACGAGGCGTAATTATAGGGTTTGTTTGCTGCGATGCGACGCTCGTAACCGCTTTAACCGATTTTCGAGAAGCGCCCAAGGAACGGTTGGGCCAGCGTCTCGACGTCTTTCATGTAAATTCTACCTGACAAATCCAATCGCATCGATTATTCATCCGGCCCAATTTCGGCACATAATAACCAAAAATCGTTAGGCAAAAAAGGGCCCCTGTCTCCTCGGCATTTACATACGCGCGCAAGCGGCGCCCGGAAGGAATCGGCCGGTGAGAAAAAACTCTTCCCGCTTCCTACACGGGCATAAAAACGCGCGCGCGAAACCCTTTCGCCCTTCCGGAGCCTCCGATGCGGGCCGCTGCCATTTGAATAAGTCGCGCATATTTAATCAGGTATATCCCGATCCCATTTGCATCCTTTGCCTCCGCTCGCAAGCGGAAAGTGTTTAGAGAGGTCATCGACGAAAGAAGGAAGACCCGGAAGGAACAAAGGCGCAGGTATGTTATGCAAAAATCACTTCGCAACGTATCCCTCCGCCTGGGGTGGCGCCCCCTCGGCCGCGCGCTCAATGGCACGGCACCCGGGCCGCGGTTACCTGCGCGCCCTTCGACACCTACCGCCGGCGCGAAATTAAATCGGAAGTGCGGAACTTTTCTACCTGCCTAATGTATGCGAATTTATGCGCGATACCTGCTTGCATATTAAGTGCAAGAGACACCCCAGCCGAGGCGCAGCGCCCCATATGCATACACCTTGCCGCAGTGGGTCAAAGGGTGCGGGGATGCGGATGCGCCCGCAGAAAGCGAAAGGGATGCTTCGATCTTGAATGATAGCCATTGAACGGATTCGATTTCTTTCTCGCCGGGGCGCCGAAGATGCATCGACGGCGGAGATATTTGAATAAGAAATTCCCTAATCGCCGTGCGTCGAACGCATCCTTTACCTGCGCCGATCGACGCCGACTTTTTTCGCACGCATGCTTCCTACCTACCCCGACGGCGGCGACGCTGCGATCATGTGAATTTGAATGTCGTGGGATTTTCTCTTCCGGCGCGGCGCGAAATCGCAATCGAAGTCGGTAGCCGCGCGCGCGACGGCTAAATTGCCCGGGCACCCGATGCGTTTGTTTGCGGTTTCTGCGCGGCGTGCGTACAACACACATATTTATTATTATAATGAGCGCCGAGGCGCATAAATTAAGTTGCGTTAACTCTCGTGGCACGCTTATGCTAAACTATGGTAATCAGCGGAGTATGCCGCAGATTAATAACTCAGCCGCGAACGCATCCGACTACGGAATGAATGCATTTGCGCGGACGAATCCGCGCGGCCGGGCGATAATCGAAGCATTAATGAAAGCTAAACAACCTGCCGCGGGCCGGGGATGGGGCGCGAAGACCGGGCACCTGCGCCGCGATGCGCCCAGGTCAGGTCCGGGCGCGCGCGCGCATGCAAATCGGCGATGGAGCGCGCCGAAAAAATGGCACCGAGCGCGGCGTTTATTAGAAACTGTTATTAATATCGACGCGAAGAGCGAGCTGCGCGCCAAATCGTATTTAAATTTATTCAGCGTGCTCGCCGCGCCAGAAACAATGCGCATCGCCGAGACGCGAGGCGCGCTCGCACGCCGCCCGAGATCGCGAGATCCTCTCGCCGCGCGCAGATTTATGTATCATTATTTTATTATATTTTAGTGCATAATCGCGCCAATTAAGCATTTAATTAGCATTTTAAATGGCCCGCGACTACCGTGTTTACAAGCGTCGCCGCGAGACGCCCGACGCGCGACGCGATGCGTGACTACGCAGTTTCTAATCCGGAGGCGCGCGCGCGCCTGTGTCTACGACGTCTAATTGCGGGATAAAGCGCGGCGCATGCATCGAGCGGCGATTAATAATGCATCTCGAGACTGGGAGGCTTGTAGGAAGAGGAAATGGGTAGGTAAACTTCGTTATGCCTTTGTTCGCGAGCGCGCATGTTCGCCACCTTCGCGGCGCGCCGCGATTACTCATTCGATCGCGGCCAGCGCGTAAACAAAATATTAAATCACTTTGCCTACGAGGACTCGCTTTCTGCGAATGCGCGGCGCGGCCTAATGAAGACGTGGCGTTCAATTAGCGAGCGCAGGGAATTTCTTGCGTCGCGTCGCGGGCAGCGCGCACGCATGTCGAACAATAATAACGCTACTCGCAGCAGTTTGAGCGTGGAACGGACACGCGTCCGAAATTCGGACACGCGCGGCGCGCTTATCGCGCCCGGCGCATCTCCGGTGGATATAATAAACGGTATCGCGTTTTGTGGCCTAGCGTTTTAGCGATCCGCCGAAGAGCCGCGCGCGCCGGGCTCGAGACGCGCGGAGCGGCCGACGAGGCGAGCGCGCGTTGCGACACGCGGCGACATCATTGGGACTTTATTTTTATTGCCAGATTAAAGGTAGATATCGCACCGCGCGCGCGGCAGAAACCGGAGAGGCCGACGTTAACGCAACGTCGACGCCGCGGCGAGCGTTTCGTAAGCCCGCGCATTCTAATTGCCAATAACGCGGCGCTCGACTTAATTCCGATCGGAATGTGGCGGTCGTACTTGGTTTTTTCGGCGCGCGCGCGCGGCGGCGCTGTCTAATGGCGCGCGCCGGGGACGGGGACGCGCGCATGACTTATGAGGGTATCCTGGCATAATAATTACGTCTGGCCCGCGGCATATCTCAGGAGCGTACAAGCGACCGAGGCATTTGTAACTGACAGCGCCTCGCTTCGCGTTTCGCGGCGAGCACCCTCGAGTGGCGCGCTGCGCGTGATGGAAACATCCCCGACAAGACGTTCGCGGCGTGTAAATCATCGGCAAGGAGCGAGCCGTTTTTGCTCGTAGGGAGCCATCTAGGAGATGAGCCCTCGCTCGCTCCGAGGCTGGGACCGGGTACCCTGCATCCCTAGGGTGATCCGCGAAGATGTCGCTGCGGCCGACGGCGTACCTGCTCCGCGGCGAGCTCGCCATCTATGATCGAATGCGCGAGTGCACGCGACGGCGAGCGTCTAATAATTAACGACGCGCAATGCGGGCGAATGTGTTCCTGGTTAGCAACACCTGCCTCCGCGTGTGGGTACGCGGCCGCGAACGGACGGCTGTGGGAAACGAGCGCGCCGCGATTTCAGCACTGCCTGCCTCCCAGCGCGCGAGATCGGCCAAGAGTTAAATGATAAAAATCAAATGAAATTGCTCCGGCTGCCGCCGCGCCGCAGCAGCCAGCCAGCATTGTATCAGTTATTTTCGTTATACTTTCCGAGTAGATCTCAATTTAGTTCGTGCCTCGGAGCGGTTCTGTTTACACTGAGGAGATGCAGATGCGGCGGCGCGACGCGGGGCGATTGGGACTGAGCGAAGGCCCTTCGCCGTGGACACACGCGCGCGCTAGGAGTCCGCGCGCGGCCCACGCGCTTTGACACCAGTCCAACAGGTTTGGACGCCTTCACTTTTTTCGTTCGGCTCGCCTTGGCCATCGGGCGGGCGCGCGCGTTTTGGCGTTGGCCGGGCACGCACGGTGGCGAAAAGAATGCCGCCGACGAGCGCGCTAGACGCACCGCGGCTAGCGCGGCGCGCGTTGCAACACAGTTAGCAACTAGAACACATTCTGTCACATGCGCGCCGCGAGAACAGGTTCGCGGGCCGAGATTCCGTGTCGAAATCGCTCGCATCGGTTTCGCCGATCGCGATTAGCGCGCGCCGCGCCGGGCGGGAAGACGCGCCATTAGCGCGCGCACGCAGCGAACAGAAAGCGAAACAAATTAGTCGCGCGATGAATATCTCTCTCATACTTTTATCGCTGCTTTACGGCGTCGTTAAGAGCGTCGCTCGAGCCGCGGAAAAAGCGCGCGCGCCCGCTCGCTGGGAAAGCGCCCACCCGCGCATTGCAGCGCGGGTAATTAAAAGGCTCGCGTCGAAGGTGTCGGATCGGCGAGGCGCGATGTGGGCAGGAATTTAGCAACGGCGCCGGCGACGCGCAGGGATCGGCCGCGCGAGCTCGGCTTGCGCAATGCGCAGGCGTGCGAAGAGGATGTGTCGAAATTTGAGCGGTGTCAATTTATTATCGATGAATCACGTGGAAGCGGCGCGGCGGCGACGCGGGCCTAGCCGAGGAAGAGATCGCTTTCCTTGGGCGCGGAGGAGCGTTGACCCAGCGCACCGGGATGGGTTGACGGCTGCGTGCGCTGGGTGCCGCCGAACATGTCGCATCATCGCGCACGCACACGCGAAGAAGGAAAACGCACGACGAGGTGGAGAGCAAACCCGTTCGTTCGGGCGCGCTTAATCGTTTTTGTTTCGAGTCGTCGTCGTCGTCGTCGTCGTTTCGTTCGCTTTATTTTGATTGCAGAACGCGCTGCGCGAAATCTAAACGGGCGAGAGACAATGCGCGCCCGGCGCGGCCGCAAAAAGCGCGCAGCGCCGAGGCGGGCGCGCGCAAAAACGCCAGCAAAGCAAAGACAAAAGGCGCGTCGAAAAACGACGCCCGATTGTAAACGCGCCGCGTTTCAATGGACGCCAGCGGACGTGAATGAAGAGCAGCGCGCGTGGCGTGCTGGGCGAAGAATGTCAGCCGTATAGACACAATCAGTTTTGAACTCATGAATGAAATCAGTTCCCTGAATCATCGCCGGCCGCCGGACGCCGCGGCGGCGCGTAATTGCGGCCGCCTGATATTTCGCCGTCGCGGGCCGCGCGCGGTCGAAGGTCGGATTCTTGTCTTAAGTAAGGCGCGTGCGAAATTTATTAGCGGCGCGCGTGCGATGCGACTACCATTGCGCCGCGATTGCCGCGCGCGAATGCGTTTTCCGCGCGGCGGTCCGCGTGGCGCGCGGGAATTCGGGAACAGACGCCGCGGGCCGAGTGAAAGTCGTCGCATAAATCAGTCCGCGCGGAGCATTAGCTAATTCGATCGCGTCTTTTGTAATTAATCATGATTTAGTGGATGCCAGCGCAATTGTGGCGTGCGCCGCGCGTGTGCGTACGGCGCGTCACGAAATTTCGAGAGCATTGTGATAACGCGCATAAATCAGGCATTTCATGTGAGCGCGCTTCAACGATTTCTCGCGTCTAGCCGAGTGCGGCCGCCGCGGGGTCGAGGACTCAAGACTTTCCTACGAAATTCGGAAACGAATTTGTCCATAGTTTATTTTCCACCGAAACGTGTTTTTACATCTGCGTATTTCGACGTAATTTATTATCTTACCGCGCGGCCGCCGCGCGCGTCGTGGGCCCGTCAGATTGGAAATATAATTGACTTGTTAAATTGAAATTGGACGTCGGATTTGAATTGATATGCGCGCGCGCTCCGAGCCGGCTAATCAATTTAAATAACGAGCCGAGAGTCGGCGCTCGGACAAGATAATGCCGAGGAGGACGATTCGCGCGGCTCGCCTATGATTGATTGATTCCTCGCGCACCGCGCCGATTAACGTTTGCGCCAAATTGTCAACTAGCGAGCTATCAGTTCGGAGTCCTCCTCGTGTCTTACCACGCTGCACCTCGAGCGGTGAGCGTCCACGCGAAGGCAATAAGAAAGCGTCGAGCGCGAACGCACAATCGATCAGCGGCCGGCCGGCCGGCTGCTGGTAGCCGTCGGTGCGCTCCGCCGCTGCTGCCGCCGTCGTTGCTGCTGGTGCGCGTCTTTCATCTCGGAGCGGAGAAGACAAACACAAAATAAACGAGCGGAATCGATCGAGATTTCGGACCAGGCCATAAATATTGAAGCCATCGGCTGCGCTGTACGCATCGGCACGGCCAACGGTAGCATTCCTGAATGAAATGAACTCTCGGCCGCGGCGCAGGAGCGGCGCGCTCCTCGCCGGGGCCCGCCCGTCAGGATGCGTCCCAGCCAGCCGTAATGAATGAGTACGCCGATGCCCAATCGGTAATTACAACCTTCTAACGATTATGCGGCGTGCGCGATACATCGGAGAGCGATCGTGCATAATAGATTTCGTTTTGGGCCGCGCCGCGGGCGTCGCGCCGCAATTTCAACGTTTTCGCGGCGGAAAGTAAAAGTCGATTGGCGATTGTTTCCTCGCGCGGACTAGGAAACAAAGTGGCGACGGAATGAAATGTCCGCGCTAATGACAGCCATTGGGAGCGTTGCGTTTAAATGGCGTAATTATAGTTTTTACGGGGACGGAGAGACGACTTCCTGTCCATTGGCAACACCTGTGCCGGCGACGGCGAGCGCATATAGCACTCGGGAGCGCGCGCTAAACCCGGCTTCCGCCCCTCGCGCGCAGGTAGGCAGATAGGTGCTAATTACAGACTCACAGATCGTAAATACCAGAAACTGCGCGAGGATGCGCCGCTTCCGCCCCGCGCGCGAGCGGTGGCGTTTTAGCGCCCTTCTAATCGGCCGGCCCAGACGCTAACCTGTCAATTAAGAGGTGCCGAAGCGGGCTAATCACGTTGACATTCCGAACGCTGGCAGCTCGGGGCAAAAAGGCGGCCCGCGAGACGCAGGTAGCGATCGCGCGCGACGGTAATGACGATTCATTGCCGGCGCGGCGGCGTGCGCGCGGCGGCGGCGCTGGACACTCTCGGACTCCATGATAAGATCGTTAATGCGATGGCAATCGCGCACCTAGAGCTACCCCCGCTAATGGCGGCCATTACTCTACGCCTTAATCAGGCGAGCGCGCGGCACACGACGGCCGCCGCGCGGATTCGCATGCGCCGCCGCGTTACCGCTTACTTAGCGCGGCGCGGCTCCGGGCCGGGATGCTGCACGGTAGCGCGGCGGCCGATCGTGGCCGGGCAGGGCGTCTTAATGAGGCCCCCGGACGCGCGCGCATACATCAGCGCCGGCGACGCGATATCGGCTTAGATAGGCGCGCGCCGGTTAATTAGTGAAAAGTGCGCGCGAAGCGACGGCGGCCTTAATTAGTCCCCGCGTCGGATTCGCGCATCGGCGCACGAATGTTGTCAACGTAATAATAGGGCGATCGGCGCGTCCGAAGTTGATTAATAGGTAATTACGTCGCCGGTATGCGCGCCGGGTCGAGCTAAGCGCGTAATTACGTGTGGGCCACTTAATTTTTCTCTCCGCGGAGGCCACACCAAACGCATCTTGATAAATCGCTACCCGCCGAGGAGGCGATCGGACGGATCGAACGGGTTTCGGCTCGCGGAGGCAACGACGTGATTTAGGAAAATCTAATTACGCCGCGGCGGACCAGTCCGGCCGGCATTCTGCACCAAGTGGGCGGGTTGCACGGTAGCCGGCGAAGAAGGCGCGCGCGGCGGCTGCCCGCTATCTAGGCTCGGCTCGCGGCGGTCGCACGGAGACACATCGCGGACGCGGCCTGCTCCGCGGCGTACGCGCCGAGCATCGCAAGCGGGCGCGCGAGCGAAGCGCGCATTTAAAAGCGCGACGTGCGCGATACGGCGGAAACCTGTAATGGCGCACACGTGATCGGGGAAATCGTAATCTGCGGCCGGCCGATGCGCCGAAATATTCGCGCGCGGCGCCGGCGAATTAAACGGCGCCATTGCGACGCGCGGCCAATGAGCGCGCGCGTCAATGGAAAATTGATCGGCGAAAATGACGGACGCGTCGGCCGGCGCGGAGTCGGCGACGCAATAAGGAAACGCATCGGAAACGGGCCGAAGATTTATTTGATGGCGACCCGTTTCCATCGCAAGCACAAAAAAACGCCCCGCCGATGCGTGTGCAGCGTGCGCGTTTCCGTTAGCGCGCCCGCGAAAAATGCGCGCGGCGCAATTAAAGCGCTCCCGGAGAGGAGTTTAGTTAGCGTTAATCAATTAAATCGCGCCTTCCTCCTCCGCCCCGCTCTCCGCGCCGCGCTCACGTTTATCGCTGCTGGGTCCTCCGCGCTTACCTACTAATAAGCGCTGGAATGCAGTCTGCAGGTTATAGGAAATCGATTACGCCGATGCGATGCAGCGCGCCGAGGCGACCGCGGATAATCATAACGACGGGCGCGTTCGAAATAATGGCCGGCCGGATCGGAATAATAAATCGGGTCCGCTCGGGCCGGCCCGGCCTCCGCGTCTCGCGTTTCGACAATTGCGGCCGCATTAAGGGCCGCTCCGGCAACGACGCGTCAAAACAGTAGCGGCGGTCGGGCGCGCGTTTCTCGTTCTGATTGCGCGCGCCAGGAAGGAAGAAAAATAGAGGAGGCGACGCGGAGAGACGCAGCAGCCCGCGCCGGCGCTGGCTACCGTAAGACGAGTCTTAATTGTAATTACATGTTACACGAATTCCGGATCGCCCACTCACGTCTTATTTATTGGCCGGCTTGTCAGACAATTAGATCTGGGTCCGGCGAGCGCGAGGAGAGCGCGCTCGGGCTCGCTCGCCGCTTTTATTGAATCCGTGCGGCCGGTGCGTACGGCGGCCGGCTTTAATTAGCCGATGATATTCCGCGATAACGACGGCCGCGGCGCGTCAAGTGCTTTTCGCCACGGCGCGATCGGTGGTTAATTGAGCCGACGCTTCTTCGCGTCCGCGGCCGCGCGGATTACCAATTTACGCGCGCGTTTATCGGGCCCGTAACTTGGCGACGTTAGTATTGATTCAATATTCGGAATGGACGATTCGGCGCTATCCCGCAACGGGGGCAATAAAAACGCTCGACTTATGCGGCGCGCAGCCGCGGCCTCGAATAATTAGCTTATCGTACGACTCAATCCGCCGCGGCCGAGAATTAGAAAATCCGCGCCGCGGCGAGTGGGCGCGCGCCGTCTGTTTGCGCATCAATTCGCGCCCGCCAAGACGCTAAAACGACGTCGGGCGTCGACTTGTTGTTTTTTGTTTTAGCATCCCATTACAATATTGTTCTCGGGCGATTGTTGGCGATCCCTTTGAAGGCCATTCAGCTCGCCGCTAGCGCTCGCCGCGAATTATGTAATCGCACGTTCCGAAGTCATGAGCGACCGAAACGGGCGACGGCGCGCGAATCTAAGCCAAGTGCGCGCGCGGTCCATTAATATTACTTAGAACCGATAACATTTGGATACAATGGCCGTAAAAATTAATGCCATTACCGAGAACGGGCGTAAATGTCCGTAGGAATCTCCGCGCGCACAATGGCCTAGCGCGCCGGGCTAGACGGGATGCGTGCGATGATGTGCGACTGCGCGCTCATAAAAACCGAATCATCGTAAACGTCTCTATCGGCCGAAGCGCGTCCACACGTGGAATACTAATACCGGTGCGCGCGCGCGGCTTCCAGGAAGGGCGGGCGGCGTGGCGGCGGCGGAGGACGCGCTCGTCTCCAGCTTGCCGTATCGGCACCACGGTAGCACTCACGCGGCATTAAGCATGCGCGCGTTATCGCCGCCGCGGCCCAGATTGGGAAATTTTAATTGGCGTCGCCTAAGTGGAGCGCCTCGATCGGCGCGCGGTTCCCGCAATTTCTCGCCGGAAAATATCGAGCGGCCATTAAGTTTAATCGGACACAATCAAAATATTTCGGGGCGCGCTCGGCGGTAATAACTTAATGCCCGGCGCGGAGAGCCGAAACAATGTAAACGTCGCGAGTACACGAATGTCCGAGTCGCGCCGCGACCGATCGGAATGCGTCCTAATGACAGCAATCAGTCTTGATTGTGGATCGATTACCAGCCACCGAGCCAGCGCCAAATAAGCATCGTCGCGGGCCATTCATCGAGACGCGCGACGGCGGCAAAAAGAACGACGCGACCGCGCCGGCGGACGAGGGTACGGCCGGCGACGTGTCCGCACGGCGGTTTGTAATTTAGGCGATGTTATTAAACAGTAGCCGAGCCCGAGAGTGTGTGGCGCGCAGCACTAGTTATCTTTCCGCGGCGCGCATGAGGCGAATGCGAAGCGCACCTGTTGATTAGTATTCAATGAAAGAAGTCGTCGGCGGAGTCGAGGTTGACTCGGGGAGTGGCCATTAGTTGCGGAAAGCGCTTTTTCGTACGCCGGTCAGTGTGCGCCGGCCCGGCGGGAATGCGTAATACGCGAATTCGGCGGTCGTTAGAATCCGCAATCGCGATCTTCATCCGCGCGGATTTTTTAGTTTCGCCGGCCCCGCGACGAGCAAAGAGCGCGAGCGTGCACGAGCGCGCGTCTCGAAATAGAGCACGCGTAGAGCGGCGCAGGGATCATTAGCATGCACTCCGGGCGGGTAACGCGGTAGCGACCCGACCAGTTCTCCGGCGGTTCCCATTCAGCGCGCGGCTATTTACGAGTGCGAGCGTCGCATCTGTCATGCCGCCGTCCTGCTGCGGCCGAACCCGCGCCGAACAATATCGCGGAATATCGCTCGGCGCGCGCACTTCTTCTACCCTCGTTACGCGTCCGGTCGAGATAACGGAGAAACTTGTCCTGGTTTAGGCATTCCTACTCCTTCGCGCGGAAAAAAGCCAACAGGATGAATATATTCGCGCATAATTGACGTGTCTGGCGTTCGGCGCGAATTAATTGCATCGCGTTTGCAGTTATCATCATCCTGCGTGCGAACGCGGCGGATTAATTGCGCTCGTAAATAGCGGCGCGTTTTCAAGCGAATCTACGGCAGTCCGCGTTATCGATTGCAGGCGATGAGGAAGCGAGCGGCCGCCGCCGCGCGCGCGAATTCGGCGCGGCAGGATGCAAATGAGACGGACGCAGGCCGGCCGAGTGAGATTTCCTCCGGCCGGGTAATTTAGCTCTTGTCACTTGGCATAGCGGCGGGCAGGCGATGCGCCGATAGCGGCCGCGGCGCGAGCAGGCGCGACGTCGAAGTCAGCGAGCGAATTCCCCGATCGCAGATATCGTCTAAGTGAGTGTAAACGAGTGACCGGCCGTAAACATAACGCACGAGAACGTATTTACGTACTGATGGCCTCATTCGCCGCGCCGCCTCCCGGGGGAGCGAGGGTCCTTCGCTTTCTTTCGTTTTACAAGGTCCTTCCCGGCCGGTCTCCGAGGAAATGACTAACAAACTAATAACATCCTCAAGGCTGCGACGAATCCTCACCGCCGCGAAATTGGGATCCGTATCGATGCGTCGGGCCGAGCTTAACTTCTGGTCATCAGCCGTTTAATTTAATATCGCATTTCATAACGACGGGCTTTGTCTGTTCGCGCTCGCCCGCCTTAATTGAATTTCCACCCTCGCGGCCGCCGCATTCCAGGCGGCCGGAAAATGCAAAAAATGTTTTCCGAGCGCGCCGGGAAAAAAGCGACGCGCGCAAGAAGGGTGTCTTACAGGATAATTTTTCTTGTCCGGTTTTTTCGGCCGTCGCCTCCCCAAGCGGCGGTCGTGGCGGCGCTATTTGTCCACTTTGTGTCGCGCCGATTGATTTACATCGTCCCCGCAATTTTTTCCCCATCGAGCCCTTTTTGCGTCCGGCCGAGTTTACTCCTTTTGTGCGAAGGTCCTGCCCCTGCGACCCCACGACCCGCGGGCGCGTCGGCCGCCGCTGACAAATTGGCGACGAGCTTCGAATCGGCTCCTCGGCGCGGCATGCGCTTAATTATTATCATCATCGGCACTTGGCAGTCCGTTGCGCCGGCAGATAAGGCGTCAGGTGTGCGTCGCCGTTTGACGACACGCACACGGACATAAATTTCGAAGTGCCCGCCGCAAGTGCGCGCGTACGAAACAGCTGATAGGGCATCTCTTCGCGGCGCGGCGCGAACGCGGCGCGATGTAACTCGCTTGCGTTTCCTGTGCGGACATTTCCTATCGGCCCGTCGTATCTTTCTGCTTTTCGTACGGCCGCGTCGCGTCGCACGGCATCTTTTAATGGCCGTGGAAAAAATGACTCCGTGCTCAAGGTGCACATGTCTCGGCGCGCCGGCGATAAATTACCTACAACCGGCCGGGCCGTTTTTTCCCTCCGAATCGTTCGGCTATTGCGAGCGCGCGCGTTTCGCCGATCGCGGGCGGCCCGATCGCGAACGGAATGGCTCTATTTCCACGAGTTTTCTAAATTAAATTAATTAAAGTCGTTATCCGGACGCGGCGTTGCGCGCGCTTATCGGGCGAGATCTCGCAGTGCCCGAAACGAAATTAATTTAGAGCCAGAATCGCGTATTCATTGCCGCTTAGCCGCCGACAACAAACACGGCGCTATCGCACGCGGAGGAACCCATTTAGAAACAATCAAACATTAAATAATAAGAATAAAAATGCCAGCCGGTCGAAAATAGGAAGCGCGGCCGTCACGCTCCCCGACACACAATGGTTCGCGGACGGCGCGCGGAGATTCCGGCGCGGCGGCGGCGCGCTCGAACGAAATTCAGCATATCGCGGGCAATCAAGATAATCATAAAAGCGTCCGACGCGACCCGTATGCAAGCGGCGTATCTTCGGCGCCGGAGCCGCGCGCGCATCGCAACGGTACAATTTTTCGGTGCGCTCCGGCGTTAGTTGGCGTTCATTAAAAATGTGTTCGATGTGCGCTCTTCCGCTCGGTGGTTCGGTTCGGCTGCTTTATTGTTTGCCTGCGCGCTCGGCTAGCGAGCGCCGCGGCCGCACGTTAATTGTGATTAATGGCGAGCTAAGCTGGCGATTAGATTGGTATTGGAGTTATTTTACGCATTTCGTGACGCTGCGCGTCGCCGCGGACGCGTCGCGCCGCCTCGGCCGCCGCCGCGCCGTGGCGGCAAGGGGGAGCCGCGCAATATTGTCTTCGGTTTCCCCTAGCAGTTTAATCAGTTCTTTAAGTAGACAATGGGGAAATAAAAATATCTAAAATAAAACCGGCGCTCAGCAGCGCCCTGCCTCCCCGCTGACGCTCGAAAATGTTGCAAAGGGTTGGCGCGCGCGCGTTGTTGGTTTTGCCCGCGCCGGCGGCGTTATCGTTTTTACGCGATCGCGGCCGATTAAAGAGGCAGCAGTCTTTCAATTAAATAATAATATTTTCCCGCGCCCATGCGAAAGATTAAGCCGATACCCAAACAACGCACGCCGCCGCCGCGCACCCTCGCCGCGTTTTAAAGTCACGTGCACGATATTAAGTACGTCGGCGGCGCGTACGTGCCGGCGTGCGGAGTCCCGGCGTGGCGTCGCTTTGTATTCGGGCGCTTCCCGTCGGCCCGATTACGGGATGCGTTCGCCAGCCAGCGAGCGAGCGCGCGCGCGTATCCAGCGTGCACGCGTCATCTTCCTGGAACAAAACAGCGCCGCGCGGGAGTCAAAACGATAGTTACTTATCCGGGGCGTCGGGGATAAAAAAGCGCCGTGGAGCTGGGGTGTGCTCGATATTAGCCCTTAATGGATCGGCGCCCCTCTTATTATGCCTCCGCGACATTGCAATAAAAATAAGCGCTGATCAGTTTAGTCGATTGCTCGGGGGATGCGTGCGTGTCTTTGCCGTCGCGAGTCGTTGAGCTGAACGCGGCTACCGTGGCGGCGCGAAGGGCGCACGGCGGAAGGGCGGTCTGTATGCAGAATTTAATATTTCAAAAATTAATCCTTCCCAGTCATAACACGAAGCCATAACCAGCTCCGTGCTATCACAATACGGGCCCCGTCTTTCGCTAATCCAGCACGTGTGCCCAATATTCGGACCCGCGCGCGCAATTCCGAGGGTTGGTCATCGCGAGAACTGGCTGTTCCGCCACCGCCGAAATACGGAAAAGCTCCTGCGAGGATCCTGCGCTCCGCCGCGTGCGTTCAAAACTGTAAAAACTATAAAAAGCCCTCAACAAAAGCCACCCCAGGAACAATTTCGAATAAAATGACCTAATACGCCGACGTGCGCAGCACGCCCGCTCAAATTTAAAGGTTTCATTACTTGAGGGAGGCATTCCTCCCCGGCGCGACGGCGACGGGGTCGGGGGCGGAAGAAAAAGTCGAGTATGACGATCGCGCTCCCATCTTAACGAGAGTTCGCCGCGACCGGAGCAATTCCATTTCCATTCCGGTAATCGTTACGTATTTCGGCAAATTGAAAAATGATATGCGCCCGTAGTTTTTCCGAAATTCGAATTAGGCCTCCCGAATTTCGCTAGCCACCCACTCGCGCCCTCTCGTCCGCTTCCGCGCCATTTGTTCGCGTGCGCGCTCCCCGCGCAAATCCAATCCGCAATTCTTAATCTCGCTTTTCGTAACTCGCGCGGGGGCTTTGCGCGCGGGGCGCTCGTTTTACGTTTGTTTTAATTCGGTCGCTCGCGAGCCGCGGCCCGTGTTTACTGCAGTTGTAAGAAAGTCGAGCCGCCGCGCAATTAGCGAGTCAGTTGAGCGGAATTAAGTAACATCTCAATTTAAATATCTTAACAACCCTTTGGCCCGGCGGCGGCGGCGGCGCGTCCCTCGGGCGCGCTTAACGATTCCGCCGCTATTTATAATAAGCTCCCCGCCTCGGATTAATAGTTTTTCGCGTGCGCGGCGCCGCCAATTTAAAAACGTTCGTTTCAACATCTGCGATCGGGTTAATTTACGAGCGCCGCGCAGTTTCCCCTCGCGCGGCGCATTTTTTCGCCGCCGCCTTCGCATTATCGCTTAATTAAAAAAAGGATTGTTCGAAGAGCGAAAGTGTCGGGCGCGCCGGCTGCGTTTTATGCGCGACTTAATTATTTCGGCGTTCCGGCGCTCGCGCGAGGTGGAAGTGCGCGCGCGGAATTCGTTCGCGGAATCGTCGGACGCCTACGTCGCCGCGAAAAAAGGGCAGGTAGCGTTAGACGCTGGTCGCGATAAATCAAAAAGCACAGTTTCTCGGAAATTAAACGTCGCCGCAATTAATCGAAGCGCAGGAATCGCCGCGGCTGCATACATAGTTGCGTCGCATGGCCCAGAATCGGGCGCAACAAAAATCGCCCGAGCCGCGCACACGAACATAACGGCCCGCCGGCATTCACCGTTTACGTGCGCGCCTTTTTGCATATCGGAGCGACGCTTTTTATTGTGCTGCCAACGCGCGCGGCGATTAATATGCCCGCACGGGATCCGACGGAATAAGTTCGAATCCGGCGACCGGCGCAGCGGATAATGAAGCCGGGAGCTAATTGCGAACGAGTTTAGCGCGCGGATTAGCCGGCGACAAACAAACCAATTAACTCGTCCGCGCGCGCATCGTCGCCGCGCGCATTTTTCGGCGCGCGCGGATTAGCGCGAACGCGAGCGCATAAATTCTAACGGCCGCGCGCGGCTCCCCCAGGCCGGGCTCCGGCGCGGCTCCTTCGGCGGCGGGGCCCACAAAGGCGGACGGAGGCGGAAAGCGGCGCGCCGAGCGTGCTCCTCGGGCGCGGGAGCAAAGTCGCAATTTTTCTCGCATGCTACGTGATCGGAATCTCGGAGCGCGCGCGCGTCTATCGACTGTTTAGGGCTGCGAGGGAACTACACATTTATAGAAAATTGCGCCCGTAGTGGTTCCAAGTGGGAAGTAGACCCTGGAAATTCATACTTTTCCTTGCTCTCCGGGAGCCGCCGGCGCGAACCGCTGCACTCCCGACCCGCCGCCCGCCGTCGATACGATTGTCGAGGAGACGCTTTTTCTCCCGACGCAATTCACTCGGCCGCCCACGCGCGCGCCCGGCCGCGTTACGCAATGTTTCTCGCCCGATGCGCGGATTTATGACGGCGCGTCGCCAATAAGCATAAGCGTTTGGCGCTTTTGCGCATTTCATTAATGAGGATTTATTCGTTTCCGCGGCTCTCGCGCGATAATTGCGATTCGGCACCCACGAGCGGATCGCGAGATATTACAACGAAGCATGCATTACTTTGGCCGTAATTGCTCTCGGGTTGTTGAAAATTACTTCTGGCCTTTGTTTCCCGCTGGATGCGAAGTTGCGGAGTCGAAAGTCACGTCCAGTTACGGTTCGTTTAGTTGGAGCGCGTCGCGAAGATGAGCCGCGCGCCGCGAGGAGCGGCAGGAAAAAGTCGGCTTTTCATTAATTGCCGCCGCAGCACTCCGCGCCGCCGAGTGCGTTATCCTCTCGGTCGGAGCGATCGCAGATTGCGCTCCCCGGAGCAAATGGAGCGGCGCAAGAGCCGCCGAGGAGGAAAAGGGTTAAAGTATGCAGGAATTGCTGATTAATCCCGTTTAATCGAGTCGTCCGCCGCCGCCGCCGCCGCCGCGCGCGGCAGACGCTTTCTCGGGTTTGTCGACGAGACCGAAAATTCCGAAACAAATGGCAATTAGAAGGTCGCCAAGCGTGTCGGTGCAAGCACGTTTTAATGGCAGGCACGTGGCCGCGATGCGTGGTTTTAATTCGCGTTTGATTTCTCTTTATAGAGAGACGCCGGCGGAATCCGCGCGTCGAATGCAGCGAAACGCCACAAGGTTAATCGCGGTGTGCGCGCACACACATTGCGTCTATTATTAATTATGACAATCCTAGACAACATTCTCTTCGCGTTACGTCGTCGCGCAGCGCGCGCGCGCACAAAGGCGCGCTCGCCGGCGCAGCGTCTCGTCGCGGCGGTCGGGATCTGGGATTTTTCCTCGGCGTCCCTCGCGCGGCTGGCGCCGTATAGGCTTTTAGATTGATTTGGTCACGTCCAAAAACAATAAAACAGCAGCGGGGAAATTATAAATGTACTCGGGCATAAATCTGTCCCGGCGGCGGCGGCGAGATGGATAGATAGAAGCGCGCGCTAAAAGGTGTAAAAAGCGGAGGAAGCGCTCGACTGAAAAATAACATCCGCGCCCGCACACACAATATGTGCCGCCGCCGCCGCCGCCGTCGCCGCATTGATCTATCCGACAAAACAACGCCGCAGTCCCCTCGGGGCAGTTATGGTTTTTGAATTATGGCACGCAGTTTCGCGATTTCGCGCGCTCACCTTCGGGTGCAATAAGGGGCGGCGCGCGCGCGCGCATATCGGCCGATTGGGGTTGTAAACCGCGCGATAAAACCTGATCTAGCGCGGACTCGTTTTCGTTGTTTAGCAACTCCGTCGAATTTGAAAGTTGGGACCTTGAGCGCCCGAGAATTGTCACCAAGTCGACGCGCCGTGATTTAATGGAGCGAGGCTGAGAGGATTACGTGCAAGTTGGTGGACTCGCTAATTAGATAGTTCGAAACGGGCGCGCAAAGTATTCGCGCATCGCGCATATCCTGTTATCATCGCCATTACTATCGGAGCGGGCGCAATTAAGACGATTCTGGTTTATCTCGCCTACGGTAGCCCGGCATTACGCGAACGCAATAAATAGGCGCGCAACTAATAATCGCGAGGCCGGCCGCGAGAGCCACGAGCAATGCGACTCATTAAATGCCTGCGAGTATTTTCCGCGACTTCCTTCATTTGCCTGCGACCGCGGCCGCGCCGGCATTAATCTACATAGGTGGACGCCGTTTTTCTGCGCGCGATAAATACGCGCATGTCGCGAATATAATAATAACGACGGCTGTTGACGCTCGCCGCGTTTCTTGCTACCTTGCCGCGAGCGAGCGCGCGCAAAAATCGGACTGGTTCGATCGCTCGCTCGCGTCCGCATCCTCGGCCGCTAATTTCGAGAGAGCGATTCCTCGCGGCGAAGCTCCCCAACGACAGATAACTGTCAATGCGGGCCGTGCATCACGCGCGCCGTCTCGCCACCCTCGCGGGCCGCTAACCGCATTACCGCCCAAACCGATACACCTACGCGCTTATAGATATTTCGCCCGCCGCACGCGCCCGCTCGTAAATCTGATCCAATAATAACTCCGGCATCGCGATTCCTGCGCTCGGCGGCGCGCGATTAGATTACGGCGCTTCTTCTGTTCCTTCTCATTTGATTAAGTCGCTCGGTGTGTGGCGAGCGTCCGCAATTGATGGGCCCGATATCGGCCGGCTCCTCTCGCTTCTGGGTGTCTTCATACTTCTCGGGCTCGTCCGCGGGTAGTTGGTATAATGGCTTTAATGATATCAATCAGCGCTGCGCTGTCCTCGTCGCCGGACTACCGGTGTTGGCTCTAGCGCGCGGCCAGACAAAGAAGCAAACAGGTTTGTTTTGCGTGCTCGGACGCGCCCGAGTTTGTCTCCCGGTCCCATTATTTGCCGGGACGTGTTTTTGATTTATTCGCGCACGCGCCGTTTTTCAATTAACCTCGGCGGACGTGTCGCATCGGCAAATCGAATAATCAACAATAAAACGTTATATGGCTCCTTGCGGCGGCGGCGCGACGGCGCGGCGGGCAAATTGCTTCTCGCCGGCGCGCGCGCGCGCTTTCGCGCGAGCGAGTGAAATTTGTTTGGATAATAGTTTAATTGAGTGCTAAGTATAGATTGTGCGTGAACGACGCGTAATTTCGTGTTTCAATTAGCGGCGCCGCGCACGCGCAGCACGCGGGCATTAAATGCTAAGCAGTTGCCGCGCTCGCCGCCGAAGATCGTCATTAAAATGATCAATCGCATATTTATCGCGCGCGCGTTCGAATCGCATCGCGCTCGTGCGATCCGATTCGTTATCGCGCGCCTCTTGCGCGACGCTAATTGTATGCAATTATTGTAACGCGCACGCATCGGAATACCAACAGGCGCGCGCGCCGAGAGCGCGAGGAAATAAACGAAATCTCGGCGCCCGTGTCGGCGCGATTTTCGCGACGCCAGTCGCGGTCCGCTCGCTTATTTTAACACCCACTTAGGCGCAATTACTTATCTAATTACACGCCGCTCGCAGACGCCCGATTAATTCCGCCGTCCGCTCTAATGCCAACAACTTCCTTATTATCGCCATCGGACGCATCGGCGTTTCGTTCGAAGCGCTATCTTCACGGAACGTTTCTATCTCCATCAATACTCGTCTTGTTTGCCGGAGAGCTAAAAATCGCGCCGGATTCGGGCGCGAGATGCGCCGCGCAGATAGCGTTCGAATTAAAGCGCCCGAAAGTGCGAACGCGACGCGTCGGCAGCGCAACAATGGCCGCTTAAATGAGCGTGTGAGATAATTGCCGAACTGATGAGCGTGTTTGGCGAATTTAGAGAAATCCCCGCGCATATTCAATTACGGCGGGAACTTTATCGGTTACGTAAGGACGGTCTCCGCCGCAGCGTCGCTTTTCTTCTTTTCTGCGCCACACGCGGATTTTACGAGCGTATAAAGCTGAAATTTATGCTTTGTAAAGTTTCGCAATATACGCACACTATGCGCGCGGCGCGGGGCGCGCACGCATCGACGCGCACGGCGCAGATAACGCGCCAGAGTAAATTCGCGAAAAGCGCCACAATTAGCGCGCGCGCGCGTGCGGTTTCCAGGAATGCGTCGCGCGAAGCCCACGTCGCGAACAATCGCCCGCTCGACCTTATTCCTGCGACCTCCGATCCGATCGCAATGACCGCGGATTGCGCCATCGCCATCGCCATCGCCGGCGCCGTAGACAAACGAAATCTCCCAAGGCCGCGCGCGCCGAGCACGAGCGATTTTCTAATTAAAGGTAGATTTGCAGGAGCGCCGCCGCGGTGGCTGCGCTTTATGGCGTCGTATAGTGCGGGGCGCGCGCTTTTAATAAGGGCTCCTGAAAAACTCATTAAAGGCAATTGTATCTGCGCCCGTCCTCGTCGACGGTGGCGGCGCGCCGCGGCGTGTTGCGCCCGTCTCGGATTAGGCCGCGCGTGGCTGGGGCCGAAAGAGACGCGCCGAAGGAAGTCGAAATGGAAGGAGGAAAAAACCGGCGACCCAATTGGTATGCAGCGCACAACAAAAAACGAGACGTTCGAGGGGCGCTGGGGCGGCGAGCAACGGCGGCGTCGGCGGCGGCGGCGACGCCGGCGTCGGCATCGGCGCGCGTCCGGGTGTGTGTGTGTGTGTGTGCGTGCGCCGGGGTTGGTTTCGGACTGAGGTTGACTGCTGCGGGGAACGGTGCGGATAAACCGGAACCGGATCAATACGCCCAAGATGGAGTGCACATCACGGCGGAGACATTCACTTCCGGTTTGTACTTTTGCATCTTTCGCCGAGCGCCGTTTTCTCGCCGGCCGGCCGCTGCGCCGCGGCCGCAGCCGGGCCAATTACTCGCGTCGGCTATCGCGCGTCGCGGAACGGTATATCGGCGATATTGCATTTATTATAACTAATAGCGTCGGACAGCCTTGGGCCACGACATTATCGAGTCCCGGCGAAAAAAGCGGTTTACAGTACGCGCGCGGCCGGCGATAGCATCTGACATGGAAAGGCATTTCCGGGCGCTCTTCTCGCCCGGAATTGTTGCAGCGCGCAGGCAGTCAATTAAGACGGCGCGCGACGACATCATTGAGCAGGCGAGGCGCGTAACCCTTTTATTGCTATTTTCTCTCGTCGCATTCCGGGCGTTCGGCTGGGGTGCGCATTATATTAATTAGATGGCTTTATTAAGGGATTCCGCGCCGTCACCATCTGCTCGGACGCGGAGGGGCGCCCGCGGAATGTCGGCGGCGAGTTAATCATCGCGCCGCCGCCGATGCTCGTAAATCAGACGCGTCGAAATAGAAAAATAATCAAGTGCGAGATGCGCGGGCGGCGCGAGGCGCGCTGACGGCGCTAACGAGTTGATAAAGCGCACGGAAGGGGTGCGCGCGATCGCCTCTGGGGTTATGTTCTTTAAATGGGGTGATAAAAGGGTTAGTCCGACCGCCGTGATGAATAGCGACGCGCGTGCCTGATTAATTAGGCATGACGTGTTGGCGCTTCCCGCGAAGACGCGACGCGGCGACAGATGCGGGGCCGGCGCCGAGAAGATTCCCGCGCGGTCCGAGCGGGAGGCGGCCGGGCGGTTTCATTAAAAATTTAATATTGTATATGCAGTTTCGGCTGTTGGGGTGGAAAATATAATATTTTGTTTCCCTCTTTGGAGAGCGCGCGGCGCGGCGGTGCACACGTGCGCGGCGCGCTCGCTCGCGAGAGGCATTTCGATGGCGGCGGCGGCGGCGGCGGCGGTTGCGGCGGCGCGCGGGGCGGCTCGTGTGTGTCGCGCCAGCTGTTGCGGTGTCTCGGCGGTCCCATATTGCACTTGTTGGTGTTTAATCCCGGGACCGCAGATCCGTCACTTACAAATGTTACACAACACCGTTCGTGCATTATTTCGAGCCGCACAACAATAACACGACCGCCGACACGTGCCAATTATAGTTTAAAATTAAACACTCCGGCGTTTACGACGCCCGCGCCGCCGCCGCGCCGGGGGTGAGCTCGACGACGGGGCGAGCGGCGCGCCGAGCGGCGGCACTTTTAAAATCAATGCGGCACGCTAATGCGAACAATGCGGCGCTTAAAGGGCAATCTCGAAGTGCTTAGTCACACACCGATCGCCGAAAGTGTTCCCATGCGCCCGTAATGAGGGGGCAAACGGCGGCCGCGGCGCGACGCGTTTGACTTCTTCATCTAGGCGTCTCGTTAGTCGCCCCCGGCGCGCAACGGTTCCGCGCGGATTCATCTCGATAATCAATGAACTGGAATAAATATGTATTTCTATATCCTACGGCGAGTGCTACTTCTCTCGCCGGCCGCGATAGTGCATCGCGGCCGGCCGGCGAAGCGCGACGGCGCTCAAGGCGAGCGCCGAGAAGTTGTTTCTGATAAGGACGCGTGTGCGAACGTCGCATCGCGAGGATTAACATTAATGCGATTAATTGCGTGCATCGCGAGCAGCGCGCGCTTAATTGATTAGGTGGAAGCGCGGCCGCTTGACAAGTCGGCGGCGCTGATAAAAACGCTCGCCGAGCGTCACGTGTTAAAGGTCTAGCCACATCCTGGCATTCAGTCGCCGATGACAATTGGCGGACGAAAATATGCCAGACGGAGGTCACGGTGTCGCCTCGTCGCGCGCTTCCTTGCAATTGCTGCACCGCGCGAGGTCAGATATGTTTTGATTAAGTGGCGCGATGTGCGGCAGGGGCGGGCGGCACCGCGGAGGGTGGAGGTGCGTTTTTCTGGTGCCCGCGCACATATTTCACCGCGTCGGCAATAAATCAATGGAGGGGCCAAACAATTTCTGATATGCGGGGAAGGAGTGCAGGCCCATTGCTTTATTACGCCGCCGCCGCGCGGCCTTTTATTTGCCGATATCTATCTTCGCGCCTGTCACTCGATAAATCGGCGGTGTTCACGAAATGATACTGATGCCTAAACCCGGAGATATGACGCGCGCGCCAGCCGAGCCGGCAGTCGGGAAGACGACGGACACTCCTGGTTTTTTCCGCGCCGGCTGCCGGCGACGACGGAGGCGTCTTCGGAATGCAATAAATACGAATTCCTGGGTGTCAAAGCATTGGTCGAGCGCGACGCGAGTTTATAAATGTAGATAGTGTCAGTCGTCTGTCCCGGAGAAAAATAAGTTCGACGTGTCGCAATTCCTCGGCCGCGCGCGTAAGTGCGGCGCGAGGAGCCGGAATATGTAATGACAAATTCCGCCGGTGCGTCCTCGGCCCCCTCCGACCGCCGTCGCCGCCGTCGCCCGGCTTGCGGCATCCCCAATCACATTTATTTAAAATACTATTTTCCGGTCACTTTGCCGCCCGACCCCGGACAGGGCGCGCCGCACTGTGTACGGCGAATGGCAATTTAAAAATCCAATGTCATCCGCAGACCGACTCGCAGCCCCGAAGACGCGACCCCACCGAGCAAGTCGAGCGGAGCGCACCGCGTTGTTTTTTAATTTCTTTTGCGCGCTCCGGCTCCGTCCTCGCCGCGGCTCAATTTTTACTCGTCTTGTTCGGGCGCGCACTTAATTATTTTCGCCGTCGTAACGCGTTTTTATTTCCGAGCTGCCCGCGCATGCCGTTTCCCGATCGGGCAATTTTCTTTCGGCAGACTAATAGCCCGGCGTGCGGCAGCCACGAACACTCGGAGGCGGAGGCGAATTTGATAGCTTTCCACCCTCCGCCACGATACGGATACATGACTAGGTGATTTCTTCCTCTCTGATGGGCGATAATAGTTTTTCTTACGAGTGTCAACCGTGCTATGTAAACATGATAGCGGGGGATGAAAAAGTACGGACCTAGGGAGCGAGCGGATACGGCTTATCGATAGCATAGGGAGTTTATTAGTGTCTTTCTGACCCCTTGACCGTGCGGGGGTCAAGAAAAAGCGCCAAATTGACGCTGGGGATTTGCGTCATTCAAATGGCGCGCTCGGCGCTGTTAGTGGAGGTGCGTTTAGCATATTCGGCTGTCGCTCGGCTCTTGTTAGTGCTCGCGCGAACTTTGACGCAGCGATTGTCTTGGCGCTCGTTTGTATGGGCTGCGGCGCGGGGCCATCGGTTCGGGTCATCGGATGTTAAACCCCTGGCACCGGGGTGCCTTTATGGGCTTTTCGCAGCTACTAGGCGGCAGCAATTCGGCGGCGAACTTACTGACTCTCGCCCGCGCCATCAAGATATCCAGATATGTATCTGGAAGCGTCTCAGCTTTTCTATGAAGCAGCGAAAAGGGGATAAGGAGGGCTTGACTGTGCGCCTGATTGCCCGGCGCACAATAAGCTTCGTTTGGAGATTTATCTGCGTCCGCTCTCCAGAAAGAAGGAGTGGCGTCGCAGGACAATGGCCGCGCTCGAAGAAACGCACGCTTTATAATTGACGCCACGAAACCACAACAGATCCTCATTACGCGGCGCACGGTCGGGGGTGGCGCGCACCTACCCCGTGATTAATTCTGCGGTCCGCTCATTGAATCCCGTCACAATGCGCAATCAAACTGACGATCGGTTTTAAACGTATAATTTTATGGCGGCACGCGTCCCGAATAAATCGCGCGGACCTTCGCTAAACGTTTAGCGCCGGGACAAGTCGCCCGGGCGCGTCGGCAAAAAGTTATAAAATAAACAAATTGCGCGCACGGCCGCTTGTTGTTCATTATTGATGAGGCGGGCGCGGGCGATTCGAGATTATAACCGCCGCGGGGACGTGCGGCGAATTCTAATCGGCGTTTGATTGATTGCCGTTCAGCGTCACCGTTTCGTCATCGCCGAATCCTTCCAATAAAGGGTGTTACGCACCGCCGAAATATCCCGGGCGTCTATAAATCGCAATCATAAACGTCTGCACTTCTCGCCCGGGGCGAATTCCACATAGATTCGGCGACGGCGGCGCGTCTATCGCTTAATCGGTTTTAAGCTCGGCCGAGGTGGGGTTGGGCTCGGCCGCCCTGGAACACTGCGCGCGGGCGTTCGCCACGACTGTCAAGTCGGCGTTAAATTTAAACAGATAGGGAATAGAGGAATAAAGTAGTTGCGCTTCCCGCTGATCGGATCCGACTAAGCCCGTCTCGCTGCCGGCGCGAAATAACCCCCCAGGGGCGCGCGCGTTACCGCCCCTCCTCCGGTCAGGACCCTCGCGCCGCGCCGAAGGTACGGGCATTAAAAATAAATTAAAAACTTAATCAGGCCGCGCCGACGCAGAGCGACATTCCGCGCCGCGCAAACGAATGATAATGTATACCGGTCGCGACGCGGTGCATTACGAATCAAAATCGCTAATAATGCGAGCCGCATAAAATAATCATAAATGTTTTCCAAATGGTCCGCGGCACCGAGCAGACTCCGGGCGCGCGGCGCGCTGGCCTCTTCGCTGATTACAATTGCTAATATCGCTGGCAGCCGTCGTGGGAGACTCCGCTATACAGGGCTGCGTCGGTTTATTGCTCGGGCATCGCCGGCGCGCGTCCATCCCCGCGCTGTCCGCCGCCGCGCCGGCCGGCGGTCCGCGCGCCGGTCGCGATCGCGTTCGAATTCGTCGCGGCGTCGCGGGCGGTTTGATCGCGCGC